>CAUPSL010000678.1:0-38618 GCA_963514005.1 Raja brachyura | reverse complement strand
CACTTTATTAATTCACCTGTGTATTTACGTATATAATTGTAGACAATGCCTACTATGTTCTGTTGTGCTATGCAAAGAAAGATTTTCATTGTCCTGTCAGGGACACATGACAATAGACTCTTTTGACTCTTGAGAGAGAGAGAGAGAGAGAGAGAGAGAGAGAGAGAGAGAGAGAGAGAGAGAGAGAGAGAGAGACCGCCCCCCCCCCCCCCCCCCCCCCCCCCCCCCCCCCCCATCAACGCAAACCTCGTCCCTCGCTGTCTCGGACACAGTAGGACTTACCCTGTGCCTTTGTTAGGTGCAGTATCACACAGAGAGAAGCGAGCAACAACAGGCGGCGCGACTTCATCCTGCGGAGCCCAAACACACGGGATGTGATTCACGCCCAGGACAGGTGTGAGCGAGCGCCCTCATTGAAGGGGAGCGCGGGAAGGTGCCATTCCACCCATCTAATTTGTGTTGGTTCTCGGGTAAAGCCAGCGTTTCCTCCCTTCCCGCAGCTTTGCAAGATTCACCTTTGAATTGAGGCAGCCCAGTGCCCCAGAGATCCGGGTTCGATCCTGAGCTCGGCTGCTGTCTATGTGGAGTTTGCTTGTTCTCCCCGTGTACTCAGCTTTCCTACCACATCCCAAGATGTAAGTCCGCCCCCCTCCCTCCTCCTCCCCCCCTCCTCCCCCCTCCTCCTCCCCCCCCCTCCCCCCCGTTAGAATCGGGTAAGAGTTAATGGAAACGTGAGGAAAATGAAATGGGACAATCACAGGCCGGGTGTCAGTGATCGGGTGCTTCATGGCTGGCACCGATCCGATGGGCCGAAAGGCCTGTTTCCATGTCACGTGACTGGATGTACAGTAACATTTGAGGACAAAGAACCGCGGGGCTGTAGGTGCTGCAATCTGGAGCATTAACCAATCTTCTGTGGGAACCCAACGGGTCGGGCAACATCTGTGCGGAGATACTCATGTAGGATCTCGATCCAGAACATCGACCTCCACAGATGCCGCCCGACCCGCAGGATTCTCCCCGTGAAATTGTTTTTGCCTTTTAAAAAATAACAAGCTGTATGCGCTTCAAATTCCTTCAAGCCTCGACTTCCTTAGAAGGCTCAGGAAGTTCGGCAAGTCCCCAACGACTCTCACCAACATCTATCTCCAGGTGCGCCGCAGAAAGCGTTTTATTGGGAACAGCTCCATCCAAGAGCGCAAGAAATCGCCGCGAATAGCGGACGCAGCCCAGACCATCACAGAAACCCACCACCATTTACTGCAATTACACCTCACGCTGCCTCGGCAAGGCCAGCATCATAATCAAGGACCGGTCGCAACCCGGCCGCTCCCTCTTCTCCCCTCTCCAATCGGGCAAAGGGTACAGACGTGTGAACAAGCACACCTCCAGATTCAGGGACCAACAGCCATAGAGTAGCCACCTCATTGGAGACCCTCAGACTATCTTTGGCTAATATTCCCTTTATCATTTATCTATGCACTGTAAATGGCTGCATTGTAATCATGTATTGTCTTTCCGCTGACTGGATAGCTCACGACAAAAGCGTTGCACTGTAGCTCGGCACACGCGACAATAAAATTAACTCAAACACAAGCTTTTAGGACAACAGGATTCTGGAGCGAGGGACATCAGTGGCCGATGGGAGTGACTCCAAGGATGGGGTAGCTGCGGGCCAAGCAGCGTGAGATACGCGGCGTGCGGGCAGCGGGAGATACGCGGCGTGGGGGCAGCGGGAGATACGCGGCGTGGGGGCAGCGGGAGATACGCGGCGTGGGGGCAGCGGGGGATACGCGGCGTGGGGGCAGCGGGAGATACGCGGCGTGGGGGCAGCGGGAGATACGCGGCGTGGGGGCGGCGGGAGATACGCGGCGTGGGGGCAGCGGGAGATACGCGGCGTGGGGGCAGCGGGAGATACGCGGCGTGGGGGCAGCGGGGGATACGCGGTGTGGGGGCAGCGGGGGATACGAGGCGTGGGGCAGCGAGCTGGAGGTTTGGCCACACGAGGTCAGAGCAACAGACCGCAGGACCTTGACTGAACGGCATGTGGGCGGGGTACTGGCCCGGAGGGGCGGTTCTGAGGGTCTCACAGCTCCCAGGGGCAAAGGATCGACTCACCGTCCACAAGGCGTCCACGGGAGCTACGGGACGCCTGTGATGCGGGTTTATATGGGGCAGCCCAAGCGGTCAGGTGCAGGCGAGAGCTGGCGGCACATTGGACGCTGGGAGAGTGCCCGTGATTGGCGTTGGGCAATGAGACATTGAGCAAGGGACGAGTGGACAGGGAAGGGGTTACAGTGTGTGAGCCCCTCACTGGGGGCTGAGGAAGGGCAGGTGTGGACAGGGAAGGGGTTACAGTGTGTGGGCCCCTCACTGGGGGCTGAGGAAGGGCAGGTGTGGACAGGGAAGGGGTTTCAGTGTGTGAGCCCCTCACTGGGGGCTGAGGAAGGGCAGGTGTGGACAGGGAGGGGATTTACAGTGTCTGTCTGCGGCCGTTACTGCTCAGGGCCGAGTGAAGCTGAACACCTCACATCACTGGGTCCGGTGGGGAACCGGAGCTTCGGAGCACAGTCCCACCCCCGGCTCCTGGCTCCGGCTCCGGGCCGGGGCCTGGTGCCGCGTTACATTGTGGGGCAGCGTCCCAGCCCATATAACAATTACAGCACGGAAACAAGCCCTCTCGGCCCTTCCAGTCCGTGCCGACCATTTATTTTCCCCTAGTCCCATCTACCTGCACTCAGACCATACCCCTCCATTCCCTTCCCGTCCATATACCTATCCACTTTACTTTTAAATGTTAAAATCGATCCTGCCTCCACCACGTCTGCAGGAAGATCATTCCACACAGCCACCACTCTCTGAGTAAAGAAGTTCCCCCTCATGTTACTCCTAAACTTCTGTCCTTTAATTCTCATGTCATGCCCTCTTGTTTGAATATTCCCTACCCTCAATGGGAAAAGCTTATCCACGTCAACTCTGTCTATCCCTTTCATCATTTTAAAGACCTCAATCAAGTCCCCCCTTAACCTTCTGCACTCCAAAGAATAAAGACCCAACTTGTTCAACCTTTCTTTGTAACTTAGTTGCTGGAACCCAGGCAACATTCTAGTAAATCTCCTCTGTACCCCGGGGATATGGTGCGTTGTGCAGCAGGGGAAGGCGAGGTAGCACGAGTACTGGGGCTTAATCTTCCTGTTGGGGTGAAGGCAACGCTGCCACGTTCGGGAACCCCTGTTGACGAGAAATATTGAGGCTCTGGTGAGAAAGAGGAGGCCGCCGGCAGTCGGGATAAGCGGTACGTGAGTGTAATGTAGACGGGAACCGGCAGGCAGGCAGGCAGGCAGTGTCCGGGATCAGCACAGCCATCTTCGTCAAGAACCACAACATGGGGCGATATTAGATATTTCATACTTGTCATGTTTCCCCCCACACCCAGAGCGGCGCTCCCTCACTACAGCCCCTCCCACAGAGCGGCGCTCCCTCACAGCCCCTCCCACAGCGAGGCGCTCCCTCACAGCCCCTCCCACGGAGCGGCGCTCCCTCACAGCCCCTCCCACAGCGAGGCGCTCCCTCACTACAGCCCCTCCCACAGAGCGGCGCTCCCTCACAGCCCCTCCCACAGCGAGGCGCTCCCTCACAGCCCCTCCCACGGAGCGGCGCTCCCTCACAGCCCCTCCCACAGCGAGGCGCTCCCTCACTACAGCCCCTCCCACGGAGCGGCGCTCCCTCACAGCCCCTCCCACAGCGAGGCGCTCCCTCACAGCCCCTCCCACAGAGCGGCGCTCCCTCAGCCCCTCCCACAGCGAGGCGCTCCCTCACTACAGCCCCTCCCACGGAGCGGCGCTCCCTCACAGCCCCTCCCACAGCGAGGCGCTCCCTCACAGCCCCTCCCACAGAGCGGCGCTCCCTCAGCCCCTCCCACAGCGAGGCGCTCCCTCACTACAGCCCCTCCCACAGAGCGGCGCTCCCTCACTACCGCCCCTCCCACAGCGCGGCGCTCCCTCACAGTCCCTCCCACAGAGCGGCGCTCCCTCAGTACCGCCCCTCCCACAGTGAGGCGCTCCCTCACTACCGCCCCTCCCACAGAGCGGCGCTCCCTCACAGCCCCTCCCACAGTGAGGCGCTCCCTCACTACCGCCCCTCCCACAGAGCGGCGCTCCCTCACAGTCCCTCCCACAGTGGGGCGCTCCCTCACTACCGCCCCTCCCACAGTGCGGCGCTCCCTCACAGTCCCTCCCACAGAGCGGCGCTCCCTCAGTACCGCCCCTCCCACAGTGAGGCGCTCCCTCACTACCGCCCCTCCCACAGTGCGGCGCTCCCTCACTACCACCCCTCCCACAGTGGGGCGCTCCCTCACAGCCCCTCCCACAGTGCGGCGCTCCCTCACTACCGCCCCTCCCACAGTGCGGCGCTCCCTCACAACCCCTCCCACACAGCGCCGATTGTATTCCGGGCCTCACCGGGGTTGGCTGCCCCTTTTCCGCGCCTGCAGTACGCCCGTGCCCGCGTGTCCGTGGAGAGGGAACACGCGGTTTCCACGGGGACTCTGGAGGCCTCCGTGAACGCTGGTCGCCGCGGGAGGTCGAGTGTATTGTTGATCAAGTTGGCGGTATATTAAACTGTCAACATAGGCAGTCTTTGGTTATGTTAACCAGTCTCTGGAATTCTCTGCCACAGAGGGTAGTTGAGGCCAGTTCATTGGCTATATTTAAGAGGGAGTTAGATGTGGCCCTTGTGGCTAAGGGGATCAGAGGGTATGGAGAGAAGGCAGGTACGGGATACTGAGTTGGATGATCAGCCATGATCACATCGAATGGCGGTGGAGGCTCGAAGGGCCGAATGGCCTACTCCTGCACCTGTTTTTCTATGTTTGTATGTTAATAGTCTGCATGTTTATGTTTATTTTCTGAATGTAAATATTTGTATAATTAAAGAGTGCGCCGCTCTGCAGAATGCCTTGTTGAAGTCAACGGCTCTTTGTTGGCCCCCATTCACTTTTGGGAGGGGGTGCGTCACGGATGTCCCATGTCCGGCCACCTGTGTGGAGCCATCCCTGTGCCTGCTCCAGGCCTGGCTGATGTCCTTCTGATGTTCATCGACAGACCATCAGCCCAGAGGCATGAGGTTAGACGAGGTAGGTACCAATGTCTGACTATGGGAGTGTGTAGGGGGTCACCTCAAATGAACGGAACTGGGAGTCTGCCGGGTACCAGCCGATGCGTGTAGGACCAGGGGGCCAAATAGATGAGTGAGGTAACATTTAAATCCCCTACCCTGGTGCTCACTGCCACGCCTATATCAATAACACAAACGGCAGACATTTTTCCCGCTGCAAAATGAACAAGTTGAGTGACACCATTAACAAATGGGTGACGCCAGACAAATAGTCCACTGCACTACAGGTTCCACACACCCCAAAAATGGCCACCCTAGACCCTGCTGTCCAACTAGACTAGCCTAGATATTGTGGGTACCAGCTAAAACCAAGTTTAAATAATCTACCACAGCTTGGGGAGTATAAAATGACCTTTGACAGAACAATTATCTGCTGCCTTGGGTCTACCAGACCCTGTAAATGGGTCCTTGGGCCCATCTCGGCTAGCCTAGATATTAAAGGCATCAGCTAAAACCAGGCTTAGATGATCAATCACAGCCCAGGAAATACAACATCACCCATGCCAGAATAATAATCCATTGCCTTGATCCTACCAGACTCCCCAAATAGTCCCTTAATTGCCCAACTGGGGTGGGGGTGGGGGAGGTCTGATAGGCACAAGACAGCAGATCATTCCTCTGGCATCGGTCATTTTGTATCCCCAAGATGTGATGGATCCTTTCGAGCAAACATTTAGCCCGATGGTAAAACTGACATGTTGGTCCAGAACTGTCATGTTGGTCCCAACCTCATTTGTATATTGCCCAATGTATTCTTAAAGTGTGTAGGGGGTCACCTGAAATGAACGGAATGTACTTGGGAATGATTCATTAAAGAATAACAGACTCAAATGTTAACCCTACCCCTAAGGAAAATGTCTTTCGTTATGTTACATAGTTACATTAAACCTTTGAATTCGAAAGATATGAACTCCAAATTGTGTAACAATAGTTGGCAGATGCCCAATAAGATGTTCTCTAAACTGTGCAAAGCTGTACATTAATCATTTCAGTTTTCTAACATTACTGAAATATCAAAATCTCGATGTCGCCATGATAACTGTATTTGAGGTGACACCTGTACAAAAAATGAAAAGTTTCTTATGGCAAAAATGGAAAATGATTTGAGCTTTTGAAAGAGAATGTCAATGATTACTGCACAGCCAGTTGTGCAAGTTGCTTTGGTAATTTTTTCAAGCAAAACGTCACCTCATTAACAAATAAAAATGGAAGTGATATGATTCAGGATCAGTTCCTGTGGATTGGAGGATAGCTAATGTTATCCCACTTTTCAAGAAAGGAGCGAGAGAGAAAACGGAGAATTACAGACCAGTTAGCCTGACTTCGGTTGTGGAAAAGATGCTGGAGTCAATTATTAAAGAGGTAATAATGGGGCATTTGGATAGCAGTAAAAAGATTAGTCCAAGTCAACATGGATTTATGAAAGGGAAATCATGCTTGACTAATCTTCTGGAATTTTTTGAGTATGTGACAAGTAAAATGGATGAAGTGGAGCCAGTGGATGTAGTAAACATAGAAACATAGAAATTAGGTGCAGGAGTAGGCCATTCGGCCCTTCGAGCCTGCACCGCCATTCAATATGATCATGGCTGACATTCCAACTCAGTATCCCGTACCTGCCTTCTCTCCATACCCTCTGATCCCCTTAGCCACAAGGGCCACATCTAACTCCCTCTTAAATATAGCCAATGAACTGGCCTCAACTACCCTCTGTGGCAGAGAGTTCCAGAGACCCACCACTCTCTGTGTGAAAAAATTCCTTCTCATCTCGGTCCTAAAGGATTTCCCCATTATCCTTAAGCTGTGACCCCTTGTCCTGGAACTCCCCAACATCGGGAACAATCTTCCTGCATCTAGCCTGTCCAACCCCTTAAGAATCTTGTAAGTTTCTATAAGATCCCCTCTCAATCTCCTAAATTCTAGAGAGTATAAACCAAGTCTATGCAGTCTTTGTTCATAAGACAGTCCTGCCATCCCAGGAATCAGTCTGATGAACCTTCGCTGCACTCCCTCTATGGCAATAATGTCCTTCCTCAGATTTGGAGACCAGAACTGTACGCAATACTCCAGGTGTGGCCTCACCAAGACCCTATACAACTGAAGTAGAACCTCTCTGCTCCTATACTCAAATCCTTTTGCTATGAAAGCTAACATACCATTGGCTTTCTTCACTGCCTGCTGTACCTGCATGCCTACTTTCAATGACTGGTGTACCATGACACCCAGGTCGCGCTGCATCTCCCCTTTTCCTAATCGGCCACCATTTAGATAGTAGTCGGTTTTCCTATTTTTGCCACCAAAGTGGATAACCTCACATTTATCCACATTATACTGCATCTGCCAAACATTTGCCCACTCACCCAGCCTATCCAAGTCACCTTGCATTCTCCTAGCATCCTCCTCACAGCTAACACTGCCCCCCAGCTTAGTGTCATCCGCAAACTTGGAGATATTGCCTTCAATTCCCTCATCCTGATCATTTATGTATATTGTAAATAGCTGGGGTCCCACTGAGCCTTGCGGTACCCCACTAGTCACTGCCTGCCATTGTGAAAAGGACCCGTTTACTCCTACTCTTTGCTTCCTGTTTGCCAGCCAGTTCTCTATCCACATCAATACTGAACCCCCAATGCCATATGCTTTAAGTTTATATACTAATCGCTTATGTGGGACCTTGTTGAAAGCCTTCTGGAAGTCCAGATACACCACATCCACTGGTTCTCCCCCATCCACGCTACTAGTTACATCCTCGAAAAATTCCACAAGATTCGTCAGACATGATTTACCTTTCGATAAATCCATGCTGACTTTGTCCAATGATTTCACCACTTTCCAAATGTGCTGCTATCCCATCTTTAATAACTGACTCTAGCAGTTTCCCCACTACCGATGTTAGACTAACTGGTCTGTAATTCCCCGTTTTCTCTCTCCCCCCCCCTTCTTAAAAAGAGGGGTTACGTTTGCTACCCGCCAATCCTCAGGAACTACTCCAGAATCTAAAGAGTTTTGAAAGATTATCACTAATGCATCCACTATTTCCAGAGCTACTTCCTTAAGTACTCTGGGATGCAGCCTATCTGGCCCTGGGGATTTATCAGCCTTTAATCCATTCAATTCACCCAACACCACTTCCCGACTAACCTGGATTTCACTCAAGTACTCCTTTGACCCGCGGTCCCCTGCTATATCCGGCAGATTATTTATGTCTTCCTTAGTGAAGACGGAACCAAAGTAGTTATTCAATTGGTCCGCCATATCCTTGTTCCCCATGATCAACTCACCTGTTTCTGACTGCAAGGGACCTACATTTGTTTTAACTAATCTATTTCTCTTCACATATCTATAAAAACTTTTGCAGTCAGTTTTCATGTTCCCTGCCAGTTTTCTTTCATAATCTATTTTTCCTTTCCTAATCAAGCCCTTTGTCCTTCTCTGCTGGTCTCTGAATTTCTCCCAGTCCTCTGGTATGCTGCTTTTTCTGGCTACTTTGTACGCATCATCCTTTGCTTTGATACTATCCCTGATTTCCCTTGTTATCCACGGATGCACTACCTTCCCTGATCTATTCTTTTGCCAAATTGGGATGAACAATTTTTGTAGTTCATCCATGCAGTCTTTAAATGTCTTCCATTGCGTATCCACCGTCAACCCTTTTAGTGTATCTAGACTTTCAGAAAGCCTTTGATAAGGTCCCGCATGGGAGACTGGTAACTAAAATTAGAGCACATGGTATTGGGGGTAGGGTGTTGACATGGTTAGAAAATTGGTTGTCAGACCGGAAGCAAAGAGTAGGAGTGAACGGGTCCTTTTCAGAATGGCAGGCAGTGGAGAGTGGAGTGCCGCAAGGCTCGGTGTTGGGGCCACAACTGTTTACCATATATATTAATGATTTGGAAGAGGGAATTAGGAGCAACACTAGCAAGTTTGCGGATGGCACAAAGCTGGGTGGCAGTGTGAACTGTGAAGAGGATGTTAGGAGGTTGCAGGGTGACCTGGAGAGGTTGAGTGAGTGGGCAGATGCGTGGCAGATGCAGTATAATATATATTAATGTGAGGTTATCCACTTTGGCGGCAAAAACAAGGGGGCAGATTATTATGTCAATGGGGTTAGGAAAGGGGGAGGTGCAGCGAGACCTGGGTGTCCTTGTACACCGGTCACTGAAAGGTGGCTTACAAGTACAGCAGGCAGTGAAGAAAGCTAATGGAATGTTGGCCTTCATAACAAGAGAATTTCAGTATAGGAGTAAAGAGTATATGCAGTTGTATAGGGCTCTGGTGAGACCACATCTGGAGTATTGTGTACAGTTTTGGTCTCTTAATTTGAGGAAGGACATCCTTGTGATCGAGGCAGTGCAGCGTAGGTTCAGAAGATTGATCCCTGGGATGGCGGGACTGTCATATGAGGATAGATTGAAAAGACTAGGCTTGTATTCACTGGAGTTTAGAAGGATGAGGAGGGACCTTATAGAAACATATAAAATTATAAAAGGACTGGACAAGCCAGATGCAGGAAACATGTTCCCAATGTTGGGCGATTCCAGAACCAGAACAGTCTTAGAATAAAGGGGAGGCCATTTAAGACTGAGGTGAGAAAAGCAAATTTCACCCAGAGAGTTGTGAATTTATGGAATTCTCTGCCACAGAGGGCGTGTAGGCAAAATCACTGGATGGATTTAAGAGAGAGTTAGATAGAGCTCTAGGGTTAGTGTAGTCAAGGGATATGGGGAGAAGGCAGGCACGGGTTATTGATAGGGGACGATCAGCCATGATCGCAATGAATGATCATTCGAAGGGCCGAATGGCCTCCTCCTGCACCTATTTTCTATGTTTCTATGATGACCTAACACAAGATATGCAGCTGTTGGTATGTTGGTATTCACCAGTCTGAAGAAGGGTTTTGGCCCGAACCGTTGCCTATTTCCTTCGCTCGATAGATGCTGCTGCACCCGCTGAGTTTCGCCAGCACTTTTGTCTACATTAAGATAAACCACCACCAAATAACATAATATTCCAGCTTAAATTGTACTTAGGCCTATATAGCATAGTTTATCGCACAAATTCCACAGGGCTTTTACATGCACTTGCTGATGCTTGATTTTAACCACGTGTCAGTCACAGTACCTCTCTGCAGGCCATGTGCTCTGGGCATGGCATTGGTTTTAAAGTAAATTATCAACTGAACACTATAACTGAATCACACATGATATCCCTGCATCATGACAGCAAACTATAATTATGTAGCAAAGTAAAACAACTTGCGTCAAACAGCCGTAAACAGTGATTCTCTACTGCAAAAACCACCATCCAATCCGATGTTGATATATTGTTTGTCTGCGGCTAAGGAGAGCTTGTCACCACGTTCAGCCAAACAGGACACTCCAACAGTTCATACCTACTCTTATGCCTCTTGTCCCTCTTTTCTCATTGAAATGGTTGATATTGGTCATTGTTTTTTACATGAGTCACTTTGTATTCACTTGCTGAAGGTTGTGGTTGATCAAATAAAACTGGTTCCCCTCATATCTTTAATACCCAGACTAGCCTCCTTGGGCCCAAGGACCTATTGGGGGGGGGTGGGGGTGGGGGAGGGGTTTAAGGCTAAGGCAACGGGTTATCATTCTGACATGGGTGATGTTGTATTTCCTAAGCTGTGATTGGCCATTTATACCTGGTTTTAGCTGGTACCTTTAATATCTGGGCTAGTCTAGATGGGCCCAAGGGCCCATTGAGGGGGTCAGGTAGGCCCAATGCAGTAGATAATTGTTTTGTCAGAGGTCAATTTATATTCCCCAAGCTGTGGTAGATCATTTAAACTTGGTTTTAGCTGGAACCCACAATATCTAGGCTAGTCTAGTTGGACAGCAGGATCTAGGGTGGCCATTTTTGGGGTGTGTGGAACCTGTGGTGCAGCGGACTATGTGTCTGGCGTCACCCATTTTGTACTCTACGAACTCAACTTGTGAGGGGTCTGGTGGGCCTTTTGCAGCAGGAAAAATGTCTGCCGTTTGTGTTATTGATATAGGCGTGGCAGTGAGCACACCAGGGTAGGGGATTTAAATGGTACCTCACTCATCTATTTAGCACCCATTTTTTGGTCCCTTGGGGGGTCCCCCTGGTCCACACGCAGCGGCTGGTACCCGGCAGACTCCCAATTCCGTTCATCTACACACTCCCATAGTCAGACGTTGGTACGTAGTTCGCCTAACCTATAACCATATAACAATTACAGCACGGTACCTAATGTCTCTGGGCTGATGGTCTATCGGTGAACTCCCTGCCAAAGGAGATGACAGTTTATGCTTGGAGCACCACGCACCTCCTCTACCTGGGGGTCTACCTGAGCCCCTCTAAAGGGGCTTGGCTGGCGAACTGGCAGGAGCTGGGGATGAAAGCCGTTGGCTGGCGAGGGCACTGGTCAGGCCTCCTTGGTGTACTCTCTTACCGGGGGAGAGCACTGGTCATAAACCAGCTGGTGGCCTCTATGTTGTGGTACCGGCTGGCCAGTATTGTTGTCACCATGATCCAGGGGAGGTTGGTGAACTTCTTCTGGGGAGAGAGGAATCACTGGGTCTCTGAGTCTCCCGTTGCAGGCGCTGGTCTGTGTTTGTACCCAGGTGGCAGCTCTCCGTCTCAGGTCCCTGCGGAGGTATATGTATTCCAAGTGCCCTCCCAGATGGCACGTGCTTGCGACATACTTTTTCCACGAGGGGCGCTGCCTCCAGGAGGGCACACAGCTCCCGGTAGCGGGAATCAGTCGACACGCTGGGTGGGAGCTGCCTGGCTTCTAACATGATTTACTTAAGGCCAGAAATCTGGTCACCGTCAGCCAGGGTTGCTGCTCCTCAGGGGGAGGGGGGTGTTGTGGCTGCGAGAGTGGCCAGTCCTCACCCTGTCACGGTGGGTATCGAGGAGGCGTGTGCATGGAGCGATTCCAGCCCAGGTTACCCCCTCTCCATCGGAATTGTTTATACGACCTATGGCCTTCCCGATTCCCTTCCCGAGAGCCGGCCCCAGGCAACATGAGCCGCCTTTCCGAGATGCCTAGCGTGCCGCTCCGTGACGCTGAGAGGCGCATACTGTATAGGCTGCTCCTGCACACTATACACGTCCTCACCCTCGTCTTCCATCCTGACACGCCTGGCGGTCCGTGTTACCACCTGACGGTGGGAGCGATCCCCAGTGGAGGTCTCTCTATAGGGGAGTCCTCCCCCTTTACATGGGGACCTCGGGTGGAGAGTGTTGCACATGGCTGTGGCCTGTAACAGGTACTTGAGCTGGTTCACGGACTCGCCAGCCGCCTGTCACTTCTATGGCGAGGAAGAGACCGTGTTCCACGTCTACATGCAGTGTGAGAGGTTGCAGCCCGTTCGACTATCTGAAGGGGCTCCTCAAGTATTAGCTACATTTTAGCCCCACACACCTGATATTTGCACACCCGGTACAGAAGGGGGAAGGTCGGGAGGGAAGGGGGAGTCTCCCTGTCCGTCTGCTCCTGGGCCTGGCCAAGATGGCCATTCGTGAGTCCAGGCTGCGGGTAGTGGACGGCCGCACCAGGGTTGGCTGCCCCTTTTCCGGGCCTATGTCCGTGCCCACGTGTCCCTGGAAAGGGAACACGCCGTGTCGATGGGGACTCTGGAGGCCTCCGTGAATGCTGGTCGCCACGGGAGGTCGTGTGTACTGTTGATCAAGTTGGCGGTATATTAAAATGTCAACATAGGCAGTCTTTGGTTATGTTAATAGTCTGTATGTTTATGTTTATTTTATGAATAAAAGTATTGGTATAATAAAACAAAATAATGTGGTGCTCCCTCACCGTCCCTTCCACAACCTCTGCATCAGGTTGAGAAACCTCTGCTTCACCTCCAGCGGAACGTGGCTCCACAAACTGACAATTGGGAAATGAGCCGATGGCCCAACAGGCAAACGGTCGGTTGTGTGGAGGCTTGTGAAATGTGGACGGACAGCACTTCCTCATGGAGAGACCCTTGGCTGCAACAACTCCAGGTTTACTGAGGTCAGAGGGTCGGACACAGGTGCAACTGTTCATTGGTACATTGCATCCCAAACTGGCTGACCAAGGAGTTTGACCTAGATTAGTGTAGTCCACTTGCTCTTTAGCAAGGCCTTTGACATTGACCACATGGCAGGCTGGGTTGGGAGGTTAGATTAAAGGCGACCAATTTGATACAAACTTGGCCTGAAGGTATGGACTTTGTTTCTAAACAGTATCACTTGTCCGTGCTGACCAAGACTCCCTATCTAACCTAGTCTAGTCCCATGTGTCCATGTTTTCCCTCTACCCATCTAATCCTGTCCAACCCTTCTAAATGCCCGTGCCTTTTAAATGTTGTTATTATAACTGTCTCTCCCACTTCCTCGGGTAACTTGTTCCAGAAACCCACCACCATCTAAATCTCCGTGAAGGTGGCAAGACAAGTAGATCAGAGAGCAGTAAACAATGCAGACACAGAATGCTGGAGTTTCTCCAGAGACGCTGCCTGTCCTGCTGAGTTACTCTGGCATTTTGTGTCTACCTTCGATTTAAACCAGCACCTGCAGTTCCTTCCTACACAGTAAATAAGGCATTTGGCACGCCTTGTCTTGATTGGTTGAGGTATTATTAGAGTTGATGCAGCTTTGCTGGACGTTGGCAGGGCTCCATTTGGCAGTGGAACAGCAATGGCAGGACTTTCTGGGCATAATAACCATATAACATATAACATATAACCATATAACAATTACAGCACGGAAACAGGCCTTCTCGGCCCTTCCAGTCCGTGCCGACCATTTATTTTCCCCTAGTCCCTAATCCCTAGGGGGATAATCAAAAAGATGCAGGATCATTTCTTTTATAGGAAGCAAAGAGTAGGAGTGAACGGGTCCTTTTCAGAATGGCAGGCAGTGGCGAGTGGAGTGCCGCAACTATTTACCACATATATTAATGATTTGGAAGAGGGAATTAGGAGCAACACTAGCAAGTTTGCAGAAGACACAAAGCTGGGTGGCAGTGTGAACTGTGAAGAGGATGTTAGGAGGTTGCAGGGTGACCTGGACAGGTTGAGTGAGTGGGCAGATGCATGGCAGATGCAGTATAATATAGATAAATGTGAGGTTATCCACTTTGGTGGCAAAAACAAGGGGGCAGATTATTATCTCAATGGGGTTAGGTTAGGTAAGGGGGAGGTACAGCGAGACCTGGGCATCCTTGTACACTGAAAGTTGGCGTGCAGGTACAGCAGGCAGTGAAGAAAGCTAATGGAATGTTGTCCTTCATAACAAGAGGATTTCAGAGAGGTTCTTCTGCAGTTGTATAGGGCTCTGGTAAGACCACATCTGAAGTATTGTGTACAGTTTTGGTCTCCTAATTTGAGGAAGGGCATCCTTGTGATTGAGGCAGTGTAGCATAGGTTCACAAGACTGATCCCTAGGATGGCGGGACTATCATATGAGGAAAGATTGAAAAGACTAGGCTTATATTCACTGGAGTTTAGAAGGACAAGGGGGAATCTTATAGAAACATATAAAATTATAAAAGGACTGGACAAGCTAGATGCAGGAAAAATGTTCCCAATGTTGGGCGAGTCCAGAACCAGGGGCCACAGTCTTAGAATAAAGCGGAGGCCATCTAAGACTGAGGTGAGAAAAAACTTTTTCACCCAGAGAGTTGTGAATTTGTGGAATTCCCTGCCACAGAGGGCAGTGGAGGCCAAATCACTGGATGGATTTAAGAGAGAGTTAGATAGAGCTCTAGGGGCTAGTGGAATCAAGGGATATGGGGAGAAGGCAGGCACAGGTTATTGATTGGGGCGATCAGCCATGGTCGCAATGAATGGTGGTGCTGGCTTGAAGGGCCGAATGGCCTCCTCCTACGCCTATTTTCTATGTTTCATAGAAACATATTTTCTATGTTTCATAGAACTCCCTCTTAAATATAGCCAATGAACTGGCCTCAACTACCCTCTGTGGCAGAGAGTTCCAGAGACCCACCACTCTCTGTGTGAAAAAAATCCTTCTCATCTCGGTCCTAAAGGATTTCCCCCTTATCCTTAAGTTGTGACCCCTTGTCCTGGACCTCCCCAACATCGGGAACAATCTTCCTGCATCTAGCCTGTCCAACCCCTTAAGAATTTTGTAACTTTCTATAAGATCCCCTCTCAATCTCCTAAATTCTAGAGTATAAACCGAGTCTATGCAGTCTTTGTTCATAAGACAGTCCTGACATCCCAGGAATCAGTCTGGTGAACCTTCTCTGCACTCCCTCTATGGCAATAATGTCCTTCCTCAGATTTGGAGACCAGAACTGTATGCAATACTCGAGGTGTGGTCTCACCAAGACCCTATACAACTGAAGTAGAACCTCCCTGCTCCTATACTCAAATCCTTTTGTTATGAAACCTAACATACCATTTGCTTTCTTCACTGCCTGCTGCACCTGCATGCCTACTTTCAATGACTGGCGTACCATGACACCCAGGTCGCGCTGCATCTCCCCTTTTCCTAATTGGCCTCCATTTAGATAATAGTCTGTTTTCCTATTTTTGCCACCAAAGTGGATAACCTCACATTTATCCACATTATACTGCATCTGCCAAACATATAACATATATATAACATAGCAAAGAGTAGCGGAGAGCCAGAGGTTTGGGAAACTTTCAAAGGACAACAGAAGGTAACAAAAAGGGCAATACGGGGTGAAAAGATGAAGTACGAGGGTAAGCTGGCCAAGAATATAACGAAGGATAGTAAAAGCTTCTTTAGGTATGTTAAGAGAAAAAGATTAGTAAAGACTAATGTGGGTCCCTTGAAGGCAGAAACAGGTGACATTATTATGGGAAACATGGAAATGGCAGAAGAGTTGAACGGGTACTTTGGTTCTGCCTTCACTAAGGAAGACACAAACAATCACCCAGATGTACTAGAGGACAAAGGATCTAGAAAGACAGAGGAACGGAAAGAAATGTGGTTTAAGCGAGAAATAGTATTGGGTAGACTGATGGGACTGAAGGCTGATAAATCCCCAGGGCTGCTGGACTGCATCGCAGTGTACTCAAGCAGTTGGCTCTAGAAATCATGGATGCATTGGTGATCATTTTCCAATGTTCTATAGATTCGAATCAGTTCCTGTGGACTGGAGGGTAGCTAATGTTATCCTACTTTTCAAGAAAGGAACAGCAAGAAAACAGGGAATTATAGACCAGTTAGCCTGACATTGGTGGTGGGGAAGATGCTGGAGTCAATTATAAAAGAAGTAATAACGGCGCTTTTGGATAGTAGTAAAAGGATTGGTCCAAGTCAGCATGGGCTTATGAAGGGGAAATCATGCTTGACTAACCTTCTGGAATTTTTTGAGGATGTGACAAGTAAAATGGATGAGTGTCCCTGGACTTTTAGAAAGCCTTTGATAAGGTCCCACACAGGAGATTAGTGGGCACAATTAGAGCACACGGCATTGGGGGTAGGGTATTGACATGGACAGAGAATTGGTTTGCAGACAGGAAACAAAGAGTAGGAATAAACAGGTCCTTTTCAGAATGGCAGGCAGTGGCGAGTGGCGAGTCCAATTCTTAAGGGGTTGGACAGGCTAGATGCAGGAAGATTGTTCCCGATGTTGGGGAGGTCCAAGACAAGGGGTCACAGCTTAAGGATAAGGGGGAAATCCTTTAGGACCGAGATGAGAAGGATTTTTTTCACAGAGAGTGGTGGGTCTCTGGAACTCTCTGCCACAGAGGGTAGTTGAGGCCAGTTCATTGGCTATGTTTAAGAGGGAGTTAGATGTGGCCCTTGTGGCTAAGGGGATCAGAGGGTATGGAGAGAAGACAGGTACGGGATACTGAGTTGGATGATCAGCCATGATCATGTTGAATGGCGGTGCAGGCTCGAAGGGCCGAATGGCCTACTCCTGCACCTAATTTCTATGTTTCTATGAGTGCAACAAGGCTTGATGCTGGGGCCGCAACTATTTACAATATATATTAACGATTTAGATGGGAATAAAAGTAACACTAGCAAATTTGCAGATGACACAAAGATGGGTGGCAGTGTGAACTGTGAAGTGGATGTTAGGAGGTTGCATAGAAACATAGAAACATAGAAAATAGGTGCAGGAGTAGGCCATTCGGCCCTTCGAGCCTGCACCGCCATTCAATGTGATCATGGCTGATCATCCAACTCAGTATCCCGTACCTGCCTTCTCTCCATACCCCCTGATCCCTTTAGCCACAAGTGCCACATCTAACGCCCTCTTAAATATAGCCAATGAACTGGCCTCAACTACCTTCTGTGGCAGAGAATTCCAGAGACTCACCACTCTCTGTGTAAAGAATGTTTTCCTCATTTCGGTCCTAAAGGAATTCCCCCTTATCCTTAGACTGTGACCCCTTGTTCTGGACTCCCCCAACATCGGGAACAATCTTCCAGCATCTAGCTTGTCCAACCCCTTAAGAATTTTGTAGGTTTCTATAAGATCCCCCCTCAATCTTCTAAATTCCATCGAGTACAAACCGAGTCTATCCAATCTTTCCTCATATGAAAGTCCTGACATCCCAGGAATCAGTCTGGTGAATCTTCTCTGTACCCCCTTGCAGGGTGACTTGGACAGGTTGAGTGAGTGGGCAGATGCAGTATAATGTAGATAAGTGTGTGGTGGCAAGAACAAGGAGGCAGATTATTAACTCAATGGTGTCTGATTATGAAAAAGGGAAGTGCAACGAGACCTGGGTGTCCTTGTACACCATTCACTGAAAGTAAACATGCAGGTACAGCAGGCAGTGAAGAAAGCTAATGGCATGTTGGCCTTCATAACGAGAGGATTTGAGTATAGGTCCTTCTGCAGTGGCCCTGGTGAGACCACATCTGGAATATAGTGTTCAGTCTTGGTCTCCCAATTTGAGGAAGGACATCCTTGCTATTGAGGCAGTGCAGCGTAGGTTCACGAGGTTAACCCCCGGGATGGCGGAACTGACATATGAGGAAAGATTGGAAAGACTGGGCTTGTATTCACTGGACTTTAGAAGGATGAGGGAATCTTATAGAAACGTATAAAATTATAAAAGGACTGGACAAGCTAGATGCAGGAAAAATGTTCCCAATGTTGGGTGAGTCCAGAACCAGGGGCCACAGTCTTAGAATAAAGGGGAGGCCATTTAAAACTGAGATGAGAAAAAGCTTTTTCAAGATTCAAGAGAATTTATTGTCACGTGACCCAGATAGGACAATGAAATTCTTGCCAAAGAGTTGTGAATTTGTGGAATTCCCTGCCACAGAAGGCAGTGGAGGCCAATTCACTGAATCGATTTAAAGGAGAGTTAGATAGAGCTCTAGGGCCAAGGGAATCAAAGGATATAGGGAGATGGCAGGCACGGGTTACTGATTGTGGATGATCATCCATGATCACAATGAATGGCGGTGCTGGCTTGAAAGGCCAAATGGCCTCCTCCTGCATCTATTTTCTGTGCTTCTCTGTAGTGTGAATTTTTAGTTGCCCCATTACGGGAAGGATGAGGAGTCTTTGGAAAGGGTGCATAGGAGAATGACCAAAATGATGCCTGGATTAGGGGGTATTATCTACAGGGAGGGGTTATTGTATTCTCCGGAACACCGGAGGTTGAGGGGAATCCTGATACAATTATGAGAGGATTAGATAGAGTAGACAGTTAGAACTATGAAAGGAAAAATAAACCACAAGAGGGCATAGCTTTAAGGTGAGAGGGGCAAGGTTTAAAGATGTGTTGGGCAAGTTCGGTGATAGGGGACTGGAACATGGTGCCAGGGGGAGCAGTAGGAGGCAGATACAACAGTGGCTTTTGGATGGGCTCATGGATATGCAGCGAATGGAGGGATATGGAGGGGTAGATAAGAGTTGGTCTTAGCGTTATGCACAGACAGTGTGGACCAAAGGCCTGTTCCAGTGGTGTTTTATGTTAATAGCCTTACAGATGAAGGGCAGCGTGCCAATGCCTATTTTGTCACCCTGTTCACTTGTCTCACCACATGGCGCATATATTTGGCACCCCAAGTTCATCAACCCCCGCAGGACCGACCATTTACCTTGTAAGTTCCGCCTTGGTTTGTCTTACTAAATGCAACAGATCTAACTCATCAGGATTAAACTACATCCTTCATATTTTCAGCCCATTGGGCTAGTTGGTCAGGAGTTAACCATCTTCACTTTGAGCAGTGGTGATCAGCACGAGTTAGTGCTGGAACCTCCACTCGTTGACATTTGCATTAACAATGCACAAATATGCTTGGTAGGATCGTCCATTCACTGCAGGTTGGTTCGTGAACCTGATAGTTGTAGGAAAGTAACTGTTCTTGAACCTAGTGGTGTAGGACCCCTGCCCGATGGTAGCAGAGGAGACCATGACCCAGATGGTGGAGGTCCTTGATGTTAGATGCCTTCTTCTTCAGGAAGCACCTCATGTTGAAGCTTTAGATGGCGATGGACCGGGCTGAGTCCACCATTCTCTGCAGCTTCTTGCTTTCCTATGCGTCGGAGTTGTGTGCCAGGCCACGATGCTACAGGTAGGGATACTTTCTGCACTGCATTAGTGGAAGTTTGTTAGAGTATTGGGTGACATGTAGAATTACTTTAAACTTCCAAGATAGTTGAGGTGATGATGCACCTTCTTCATGTTACATCTATGTGCTGGGCCCAGGACATTTGAAGTTGTTAACTCTCTCTAGAGTGTCCATACCAGCCATGTTGCTAAGTTAAACGCATCACCTCTGCCTACACGTGATCCATATCCATGTACCTATGTACAAGCCTTAACCGCCACTATCAGATTGGCCTCCACCACCACCCCTGGCAGTGCATTCCAGATGAAAAACACTGTCTAAAAAAACTTGCTCCACCCACCTTAAAGCTAGTCTAATCGATGACATATCCACCCAGGACCAAGCTTCTGACTGCACCATCCTTGCCTATAATCACCTTGTACCGTTCTCTGCAGGAGTTGCCGACTGTCACAATCTGCTTCAGAGCTTCATCAACGGCCTTCCTGCCATCAAAGGTCACGGCTGCAGTGATCCAGACTCAACCTGACTTGCGGTGCTGTCTGTGTGGAGTTTGCACATTCTCCCTGCCTGGCATGCAGTTCCTCTGGGGTGCCTCTGGGTGCTCTGGCCCCCTCCACATCCCAATGATGACCTGGCTGCTGTAAATATTGCTGTGTACAAGGCAGTGGTAAACCAGTAAAGGGCAGCGAGAGAGGGTATGGGTCTGTAGGGAAACGAAGCAGGGGAGGGAACTAATGGGATTGCTGTGTTGGTGATCAGCATGAACACGTCAGACTGACACTCGTGGATCAGAATGGGTGAAGCAAACGTTAGTACTAGAATATAGAGGCCATTCGTCCCACAATGTCTGTGCTGAACAGATCTCCTCTGCCTACAACACAATGCATATCCCTCCATTGCCTGCAAATCCATGTGCCTATCTAAAAGCCTCTTAAACACCACCATTGTATCTGCTTCCACCAAATTAATATCATATAACCATATAACAATTACAGCACGGAAACAGGCCTTCTTGGCCCTTGCAGTCCGTGCCATTCATTTTCCCCTAGTCCCATCTACCTGCACTCAGACCACACCCCTCCATTCCCTTCCCGTCCATATACCTATCCACTTTACTTTTAAATGTTAAAATCGATCCTGCCTCCACCACTTCTGTAGGAAGATCATTCCACACAGCCACCACTCTCTGAGTAAAGAAGTTCCCCCTCATGTTACCCCTAAACATCTGTCCCTTAATTCTCATGTCATGCCCTCTTGTTTGAATCTTCCCTACCCTCAATGGGAAAAGCTTATCCACGTCAACTCTGTCTATCCCTTTCATCATTTTAAAGACCTCAATCAAGTCCCCCCTTAACCTTCTGCGCTCCAAAGAATAAAGATCTAACTTGTTCAACCTTTCTCTGTAACTTAGTTGCTGGAACCCAGGCAACATTCTAGTAAATCTCCTCTGTGCTCTCTCTATTTTGTTGACCTCAGCTTATATCATCGCCCCTCAGCTTCCAAATGTAAGTTTGTTCAATCTCTCATAGTTAACCTCTCCAAAACCTCCACACCCTTCTTGTAATGGGCCAATCAGATGTGCACGCAATACACCAAATGCAACTTTACCAAAGTTTTAAAAACCCGCATGAGTATTGTGTAGAGAAACTATTGTTATGCTGGTGAGGATGTACATCAGAAATCAGATATCCAAAGCATGTATTGCTTTAGGAGAAGGGAGCAACAGGCTATGTGTCACTAACAGTGAGATTGGAGAGGAACAAAGCAGTGGAGAAATGCAGAATGTGCAGGAAACTGTTGCTGTGATAAGGTGGAAAGTAACTGCTCCTGAACCTAGTGGCGTGGGGCATCCTGCTCCTGAACCTAGTGGTGTGGGGCATCCTGCTCCTGAACCTAGTGGCGTGGGGCATCCTGCTCCTGAACCTAGTGGCGTGGGGCATCCTGCTCCTGAACCTAGTGGCGTGGGGCATCCTGCTCCTGAACCTAGTGGCGTGGGGGATCCTGCTCCTGAACCTAGTGGTGTGGGGCATCCTGCTCCTGAACCTAGTGGTGTGGGGCATCCTGCCCCTGAACCTAGTGGTGTGGGGCATCCTGCTCCTGAACCTAGTGGTGTGGGGCATCCTGCTCCTGAACCTAGTGGTGTGGGGCATCCTGCCCCTGAACCTAGTGGTGTGGGGCATCCTGCTCCTGAACCTAGTGGTGTGGGGCATCCTGCTGCCCGACAGTAGCAGTGAGAAGGGAAACCGTCCCGGATGGTGGAGCGTTTGATGATAGATGCCACTGTTTTGAGGCAGCATTGCATGTAGATGCTTTTGATGGTGTGGAGGGTTATGCCCGTATCAGACTGAGGTGAGTCCAGCACTCTCTGCGGCCTCTTGCATTCCGGTGTGCTGGACGTGCATACCAGGCCAGCCGCCTTCACCTCCCTCCGAGACGCAGGGAGACATGTCCTGTACGGACTCCTCCTCCACACCCTGCACTTCCTCGCCCTGGTCCACAGTCAGGACACCAAGTGACGGTCAGTGTTGCCATCCGGTCATGAGGGGAACGTAACAAAGTGCTGGTGTCAAGGGTTATGGGGAGAAGCCAGGAGAATGCGGTTAGGGAGGAACGATAGATTAGCCATGATTGAATGGTGGAGTGGACTTGATGGGCCAAACGGCCTAAATCTGCTCCTATCACTTATGACAACTGTGCGACCCTGTCAGAGGTCTCCTCCCCTCCCGCTCACCTTCCTTCACCTCTCCAGTGTGAAGTGGAAAGGTCGCCTGTTTCTCTGGCCACAGATGCAGCCTGATCTGCAGTGCGTTTCCAGGATTTCCAGATTGTTTCAATGGGTTGTATTGATCTTTCCTGAGGAGGAGAATGCTGCCAAAGTGTGAGAGGAGCGCGGTGCTGGGAATGGGACTGGGTGGAGGATACACAGAATACTGCTCATGCCATAGCGCAGGCTAGGACTTTATTCCTCTAAGTGTGGTGGGGTGATCTTATCAACGTGCATAAAATAATGAGGGGATTAGATTGTGCATTCGCCCTATCTTTTACCCAGAGTGGGGGAATCAAGAACCAGAGGGCATAGGTTTAAGGTGAGAGGGGGAAAGATGGAGTCTGCAATAGCTTTTTCCACACAGAGGGAGGTGAGTGTATGGAATGAGCTCCCAGAGGGGGTCGTTGAGGCAGGTACAATAACAACATTTCAAAGACATTTGGACAGGTACATGGATAGGAAAGGTTCTGAGGGATATGGGCCAAACACAGCAGGTGGTGCATCTTGGATGAGTTGCGCTCCAAGTCCTTGCCTGAAATCTATCATTAATATGGATTGTAAATAATTGAGGCCCTGGCTCTGACACTAAAACACATACCTGACCAACAAATAGATCCATTCACACTGGGTCTGTGTCCCGCCCCTTCCCCCAAGGTGGCTGTGCTGAGTCAGTTGATGGTGACTAGATGTAACCAGTTCCCTCTGACCACAAAGTTCGTTCTGATGTTGGCACGGAACTCGTTTACCACAAACTAAACAAGGCTAAGAAATCGTAATGAAACACCAAAATTGCAGATGAATCAAGTTCCTGCAAACTCGCTCAATCCGAAGCAGAGAAACAGGCCCTTCGGCCCAACTCAAGTCTACCAGGATGCCCCAGCTACACTAGTCCCACCTGCCTGCGCTTGGTCCATATCCCTCTAACCCCCCCCCCCAAATATCCTCTGGTTCTTTATTCTCCTAGTCTGGTTAAAAGACTGCATTTACTCCATCTAATCCTCTCATGGTGTCATACACCTCTATAAGATCACTCCTCATCTTCCTATTCTCCAAAGAATAAAGTCCTTGCCTGCTCAACCTCTCCCTATAGCTCAGGCCCTTGATTCCTGGCAACATCCTCGTAAAGCTTCTCAGCGCCATTTCCAGTAACAGCATCTTTCCTCTAACAGGGTGACCACAACTAAATACAAAACTCCACATGCAGCCTCACCAATACCCTGTAGAACTGCAACACGATCTCCCAACTTCTATACTCAATACAGATGAAGGCCAAAGCCTTCTGAACCACCGTATTTCCATGTGATGCCACCTTCAAGGAACCGTGCACCTGCACTCCTAGATCCCTCTGCTCTGCAACGCTACCCAGAGCCCAACCATTCACTGTGTACGTCCTGCCCTTGCTCAGACGTCCCAAAATGCAAGACCTCACATTTCTCAGTATTAAATTCCATCAACCACTCCTCCGCCCATCTGGCCAATCGATCATGATCCTGCTGCAATTTTTGACAACCATCTTCACTATCCACCTTAGTGCCATCTGCAAACTTGCCAATAATGCCATGTGTGTTCTCATCCAATTGATACAATGACAAACAATAACGGGCCCAGCACCGAACCCTGAGGCACACACTAGTCAGACTTCCAGTCCCTAAAACCTTCCACCATCACCCTCTGCTTCCTGCCATAAAAACCAATTTCTGTCTCGTCAGCTAGCTGTCCTTGGACTGCATGCGATCTAACCTTCCAGAGCAGCCTGCCATGTGGAACATTGCCAACTGCTATTACTTCGTTATTGTCATGTGTACGGAGGTTCAGTAAAAATCTTTCTCTGCTTAGTCAACGCATACTAGAAGCACAGAAATGGGCCGTTTAGCCCGCCAAGTCCAGGCTACCTTCTGCCCATCTGGACTAATCCCGTCTGCCCACATTAGGGCAGTTTCTATGCTTTGCTACCTCTTGCGCCACCAGTGACTTTTTTTCTTCTTCGAAATATGTTTTTGCACTCATGTCTTTTTTTTTGCAGTCCATGTTCTTTTAGAAATGTGATGTAATTGTGTATAATTTATTTCTGTGTGTGTGGTCCGAGACCATATGCCTGTGATGCTGTTGCAAGATTTTCATTGTAGCTGTAACTCAATGCAACGTGACTAATGGTTTTGGACTTCACCACCTCCTCTGGCAGCACGCTGGTATCACCCTCCGTGTAACAAAACATTCCTCAGATCCATTCTGAAGCTCCTTCTTACGGTAAATATTTTTATACCCCTACCAGGGAATAAGAGGTGTAAAGTGGACAGGTGACCGTCCGTCTCAGATATCAGGTGAATCCGCGGCACCCTTTGCTCCAGGAACACAAGCCTGGCCTGTCCAGTCTCTCCCCACAACTGGTCCTCAAATCCCGGCAACACCTGGTGAATCACCTCTCAGTTCAGCGCGGTCACATCCTGGTACAGGGACAGTGCAGGCCGATGGGCCTGTTTCTGTGCTGTTTATATCCCAGATGTATAGTAGGCTGCTGCAGGAGATTGTTACATCTCTGTCACAGGAACCATTCTAAAAAATCCTCAAAGCCAGCCTGAAACGATGTCCCATTCCCAGCAGCCATATCCATTCCCCTGTAGCTGGCGAGGCAGTCACCCCATGCTGTCCCCTTGGCACCCACCGCATACCCCACCCGGGATGCTTCTGTGGTGGGCTGGAGCGTGCCAGGAGTGCAGCCGGACACTAACTTCAGCCCAGGATACTGGCCAGTCACACAACAGCACTGCACGGACACAGGCCGTCCGGCCTACCTTGTCTATCGCAACCAAGTTGGCATTCTGGGCTGGTCACATAATCTGCATTTGGCCAATATCACTCTAAACCCTTCCCATCCATACATCTGTTCAAATGTCTTTCGCGTCGCAATTGTATCCACATACATAGAAAATAGGTGCAGGAGTAGGCCATTCGGCCCTTCGATCAGCACCATCATTCAATATGATCATGGCTGATCATCCCAAATCAGTACCCCGTTCCGGCTTTTTCTCCATATCACCTGATTCCCTTAGCCCTAGAGCTAAATCTAACTTCGACAGCTTCCTCTGGCAGCTCTGGACTACCTTCCGAGATAGTTGCCCCCGAGGTCCTTCTTAAATCTCTCCCATCTCACTTCAAGCCTGTGCCTTCTAGTTTTAGAATTCTCTACTCTGGGGAAGACTGTGAGTGTTCACTTTATCCATGCTCTCATGATCTTGTACACCTCAGTAATGACATCCCTCACCCTCCTACGCTCCAGAGATACGGTCCTGGCCTTTCCAATCTGTTGTAACTCAAACTCAGGTAACGTCCGATGAATCTCCTCTGCACTCTTCCCAACTTAATGATACCCTTCTGTAGCTGGGTGAGTGGTCCTGAGCACAGTGCTCCAAGTGTGTTCTCCCCAGCGACTCGTACAGGTGCATCATGATGTCCCAACGCAATGTGTTTCCCACTAAAGACAGGTGTGCCAACGGTCATGGCCACCACCTGATCACCCTGGTGTGCTGTGCACAAACGATGGCTGTCGGTTTCAGCAAGGAACTTTGTCAGTCCGGCCCGTTTGTAAAATGAAAGCAACCTTTAATGAACCCTGGAGATGAAAATATAGGTCTTTGGTTGTACAAAGTCAGAAGCTCCGAGACTGAGATGAGTCAGCCCAGGATCTGCAGGACACTGTTGCCTTCAATGTAGTGACTGGGGCTGGACACCCCTGGGATCATCCATTACCCGCAGATGACCAATCACCCCAGGGACCATCCGCTGCCCTCAAACCGTTCACAGCTTTAGAGGCAGTGGAGGGCTGTTCTCAGAATGCCCCCCAACTGCAGATGAGGCGCTGAGATTCCCCTCACTGACCTCCCCCCCCCCCCCCCACCCCTCCCCCCTCCCCCCCCGTCATCTAAAAAAAACCCTCACCCAGTTAGCAGCACAAACAATCCTACGCAAGGCTGGGTCAACGGCTCTATATAAAGCAGTCAGCACTTACCCCTAACTCCTCCACATCCCAGGGGAGGGGTGGGACAGGGCCCACTGCCCCTCCTTCAGGGAGAAGGGAATGCACCAGCCAGGAGTGCCCGTGACCCTGGTGACAGGGCATGGTGGGGCTCCTGTGTTGCCAGGCTGGTGCTGCCCCTACTCTCACTCTGCCTCCTCCACTACAGGCACACACCTGCCACCACTACAAGCCCCAGGGGCAGAGGGCAGCCCTGAATCACACTAAGAGGTGGCCTCTAAACCCACGTCCCACTGCAGCCCACCCCCCTCCTCATTAAAAACCATACAAAACCCTACGGCATTAGTCTCTGCCCCGAATTTAAGATCCGATTCAGCTACGAGAGAGAAGTGTGTGCGAGGCGCGGGAGGGAGCGGCTCACGTGGGCGCCATTGCCTCTGCGCTGCGCGGGTGAGCGGGCAGTGGCCGCTGGTGGCCAAAACTGCCCACGGTGCCCAGAGCCATCAGGGTGGGCACCGGCCGGTGCTCCCCCACCTCCTCCGCATCCACGCCCAGCCGTCCACCTGGGGAGAGAAGACAGGGTGAGGCCTGGGGATAGAGAGGACACCCGGGGTGAGAGGATGCTAAAGTAGAGGGATGTCCGGGGAGACAACACCTGGGGAGAGAGGAGGTGGTGAGGACTGGGGATAGAACACCCGGGGAGAGAAGAGGTGGTGAGGATCGGGGATAAATCACACAGGGAGAGAGGAGGTGGTGAGGATCGGGGATAGACCACCCGGGGAGAGAGGAGGTGGTGAGGATCAGGGATAGACCACCCGGGGAGAGAGGAGGTGGTGAGGATGGGGGATAGACCACCCGGGGAGAGAGGAAGTGGTGAGGATCGGGGATAGACCACCCGGGGAGAGAGGAGGTGGTGAGGATCAGGGATAGACCACCCGGGGAGAGAGGAGGTGGTGAAGATCGGGGATAGACCACCGGGGAGAGAGGAGGTGGTGAGGATCGGGGATAGACCACCCGGGGAGAGAGGAGGTGGTGAGGACTGGGGATAGACCACCCGGGGAGAGAGGAGGTGGTGAGGACTGGGGATAGACCACCCGGGGAGAGAGGAGGTGGTGAGGATCAGCCGGACAACACCCGGGGAGAGAGGAGGTGGTGAGGACTGGGGATAGACCACCCGGGGAGAGAGGAGGTGGTGAGGATCGGGGATAGACCACCCGGGGAGAGAGGAGGTGGTGAGGATCAGGGAGGGACCACCCGGGGAGAGAGGAGGTGGTGAGGATCAGGGAGGGACCACCCGGGGAGAGAGGAGGGGGTGAGGATCGGGGATAGACCACCCGGGGAGAGAGGAGGTGGTGAGGATCAGGGATAGACCACCCAGGGAGAGAGGAGGTGGTGAGGATCGGGGAGGGAACAGTCGGGGAGAGAGGAGGTGGTGAGGATTGGGGATAGACCACCCGGGGAGAGAGGAGGTGGTGAGGATCGGGGAGGGAACAGTCGGGGAGAGAGGAGGTGGTGAGGATCGGGGATAGACCACCCGGGGAGAGAGGAGGTGGTGAGGATCGGGGATAGACCACCCGGGGAGAGAGGAGGTGGTGTGGATCGGGGGAAGAGACCAGCAGTGGAACCCCCCCCCGGCCCTCTCTGACAACTCACCTGATGGGCTGGCATCAGTAACATTTGTCCCATCGTCCACGAGATCTGGTGACTGCATGGAGAGAGACATGGATCAGAGACTGATCTGAGGAATCTCTGCAACCTGTTTCACTCGCGGTTCCCAGACTCGCCAGCCGCCTGCCACTTTAACGGGCTGGAAGAGTCTGTGTTCCACGTGTATATGGAGTGTGTGAGGCTGCAGCCCCTGTTCCAACACCTAAAGGAGCTGCTCCTTGCCTTCTGGCTGAACTTCCCACCCACCATCCTCATCTGTGGACAGCCTGTGCGTAGGGGAGAGGGTAGGGCTGAAGATGTCCTGGTTGGGTTGCTCCTGGGCCTGGCCAAGCTGGCCATCCGCACGTCACGGCACCAGGTGGAAGAGGCCTCCGGCTTTACCTAGCACTAAACGTTATTCCCTTATCATGTGTAGGTAGAAACTGCAGGTGCGGGTTTAAACCAAAGATAGACACAAAATATTGGAGTAACTCAGCAGAACAGGCAGCATCTCTGGAGAGAAGGAATGGATAACATTTCGTGTCGAGACCCTTCTTCAGACTGGTCGGGAAAGGGAAACGATATGGACGATGATGTAGAGAGATATAGAACAAATGAATGAA
The DNA here is from genome assembly GCA_963514005.1 of Raja brachyura. The sequence goes on along the minus strand of CAUPSL010000678.1, from coordinate 9,913 downwards.
AGATATGCAAAACAATAATGATGCTACAGATAACCGGCTGGAGTTAGCTGTTTGCCGGGTGAGAACGGGAACCTGGTGTGACTTGGGTGGGGGACAGATGGAGTGCAGGGGTTACTTGAAGTTAGAGAAATCAAAAGCTGCCCAAGCAAAACATGAGATTTGCAATTTACTCCATTTTGTGATTAGTCTCACTCTGACAATGGATGAGGCCAAGGACAAGCAGGTCAGTGTGGGAATGGGAAGGGGAATTAAAGTGTCCAGCAACCGGGGGATCAGGTAGATCCAGTCGGGCTGAGTGAAGGTGTTCAGTGGAATGATCGCCCAGTCTACGTTTGGTCTCGCCAATGTACAAGAGTCCACGTCTTGAACAGCGGATACAGTAGATAAGGTTAGAGGAGGTGCAAGTGAACCTCTGCCTAACCTGAAAGGACCGCCGGGGACCCTGGACAGAGTCGAGGGAGGAGGTATAGGGACAGGTGTTGCATCTTCTGCGGTTGCAGGGGAAGGTACCTGGGGAGGGGGTGCTTTGGGTGGGAAGGAACCAGAAAGTTGTGGAGAGAATAATCTCTGCGGAAGGCGGAAAGGGGTGGAGATGGGAAGATGATCCCGTTGGAGGTGGTGAAAATGTTGGAGGATTATGTTTTGTATGCGACGGCTGATGGGGTAAAAGGTAAGGGCGAGGGGAACTCTGTCCTTGCTGTGACTAGGGGGAGGGGAGCAAGGCTGGAGCTGTGGGGCACTGAGGAGACACATGTGAGGCCCTGATCTATAATGGGAGAAAGGAACCCCCATTCCCTAAAGAATGAGGACATCTCGGATGTCCAGGTATGGAACATCTTATCTTGGACGCAGATGCGGCATAGTCGGAGGAATTGGGAGTAAGGCATAGAGTCTTTGCGGGAAGCAAGCTGCCTGCCCCTTTCCGGGGTTACGTCCGTACCCGGGTGGTACTGGAGAGGGACTACGCGCTGTCCATGGTCACCCTGGGGGATATTCGGGTCCGCTGGGCACCGCGGGAGGTGGAAGTCATCCTTGACAAGGAGGGCGATATACTGGTTTAAGAGTGTAACATTGTAGAATATTTGTTTATTTAGACAAGTGGGGGATTTTGTATTATGGCGGTGGGTTTGTTTGGTAATGTTTTGTATTGTATACATTATTGCAATAATTGGTTAGTTATTTTTGTTTACTCATCTCCCTGAGTAGCAGCCCCCCCACAATGAGAGGCTCCGTGAGTTCACTGTGGGATGCTGTTACCTGGCCCCAGTGGATATTACTGCTGTGACTGTCCGTGACAACATTGCGACCATCTAACGTATGTTTGAATCTGCTTGGGGCCAGGCTCTAATCCCCACATTCGCATCCTCACACCTCTCCCTGTCTAAATGCATCAACATCTCTCTGGTGGAATGGCAGGAATTACTGGGCATAATCCGGAAGATGCAGGATCATTTCATTCCAAAAAGGAAGAAAGATTCTAAGGGGAGTAGGAGGCAACCGTGGCTGACAAGAGAAGTTAGGAATAGAATAAAACTAAAAGAAACTTTGAAGGTATGAGATGTGAATTGGCCAAGATAGACTGGCAGGTGATTCTTAAAGGGTTGACAGTGGATGTGCAATGGAAGGTATTTAAAGACTGCATGGATGAAGTACAAAAGTTGTTCATACCAGTTTGGCAAAAGAATAAATCGGGGAAGGTGGTGCATCCATGGATAACAAGGGAAATCAGGGATAGTATAAAAACAAAAGATGAGGCATACAAATTTGCCAGAAAAAGCAGCCTACCGGAGGACTGGGAGAAATTCAGAATCCAGCAGAGGAGGACAAAGGGCTTAATTAGGAAAGGGAAAATAGATTATGAAAGGAAACTGGCAGGGAACATAAAAACTGACTGCAAAAGTTTTTATAGATATGTGAAGAGAAAGAGACTAGTTAAAACAAATGTTGCTCCCTTGCAGTCAGAAACAGGTGAATTGATCATGGGGAACAAGGACATGGCAGACCAATTGAATAACTACTTTGGTTCTGTCTTCACTAAGGAAGACATAAATAATCTGCCGGAAATAGCAGTGGAACGGGGGTCAAATAAGATGGAGGAACTGAGTGAAATCCAGGTTAGCCGGGAGGTGGTGTTGGGTAAATTGAACGGATTGAAGGCCGATAAATCCCCAGGGCCAGATAGTCTGCATCCCAGAGTACTCAAGGAGGTAGCCACAGAAATAGTGGATGCATTAGTGATAATTTTTCAAAATTCCTTAGATTCTGGAGTAGTTCCTGAGGATTGGAGGGTAGCTAATGTAACCCCACTTTTTAAAAAAGGAGGGAGAGAGAAAGCGGGGAATTACAGACCAGTTAGTCTAACATTGGTAGTGGGGAAACTGCTAGAGTCAGTTATTAAAGATGGGATAGCAGCGCATTTGGAAAGTGGTGAAATCATTGGACAAAGTCAGCATGGATTTACGAAAGGTAAATCACGTCTGACAAATCTGATAGAATTTTTCGAGGATGTAACTAGTAGAGTGGATAAGGGAGAACCAGTGGATGTGTTATATCTAGACTTTCAGAAGGCTTTCGACAAGGTCCCGCATAAGAGATTAGCATACAAACTTAAAGCACACGGTATTGGGGGTTCAGTATTGATGTGGATAGAGAACTGGCTAGCAGACAGGAGGCAAAGGGTAGGAGTAAACGGGTCCTTTTCAGAATGGCAGGCAGTGACTAGTGGGGTGCCGCAAGGCTCAGTGCTGGGACCCCAGCTATTTACAATATATATTAATGATTTGGACGAGGGAATTCAATGCAACATCTCCAAATTTGCAGATGATACCAAGCTGGGGGGTATAGTTAGGTGTGAGGAGGATGCTTGGAGGCTGCAGGGTGATTTGAATAGGCTGAGTGAATGGGCAGATGCATGGCAGATGCAGTATAATGTGGATAAATGTGAGGTTATCCACTTTGGTGGCAAAAACATGAGGGTAGACTATTATCTGAATGGTGGCAGATTAGGAAAGGGGGAGATGCAACGAGACCTGGGTGTCATGGTACACCAGTCATTGAAAGTAGGCATGCAGGTGCAGCAGGCAGTGAAGAAAGCAAATGGTATGTTAGCATTCATAGCGAAAGGATTTGAGTATAGGAGCAGGGAGGTTCTACTGCAGTTGTACAGGGTTTTGGTGAGGCCACACCTGGAGTATTGCGTACAGTTTTGGTCTCCAAATCTGAGGAAAGACATCCTTGCCATAGAGGGGGTACAGAGAAGATTCACCAGACTGATTCCTGGGATGTCAGGACTTTCATATGAGGAAAGATTGGATAGACTCGGCTTGTACTCGCTGGAATTTAGAAGATTGAGGGGGGATCTTATAGAAACTTACAAAATTCTTAAGGGGTTGGACAAGCTAGATGCTGGAAGATTGTTCCCGATGTTGGGGGAGTCCAGAACAAGGGGTCACAGTCTAAGGATAAGGGGGAATTCCTTTAGGACCGAAATGAGGAAAACATTCTTTACACAGAGAGTGGTGAGTCTCTGGAATTCTCTGCCACAGAAGGTAGTTGAGGCCAGTTCATTGGCTATATTTAAGAGGGCGTTAGATGTGGCACTTGTGGCTAAAGGGATCAGGGGGTATGGAGAGAAGGCAGGTACGGGATACTGAGTTGGATGATCAGCAATGATCACATTGAATGGCGGTGCAGGCTCGAAGGGCCGAATGGCCTACTCCTGCACCTATTTTCTATGTTTCTATGTTTCTATGAAAAGATGTATAACACAGCAAAGAGTAGCCGGAAGCCAGAGGATTGGATAACAGAAGGAAACAAAACGGGCAATACGGGCTGAAAAGATGAAGTACGAGGGGAAGCTGGCCAGGAATATAAAGAAGGACAGTAAAAGCTTCTCTAGATATGTTAAGGGAAAAATAGCAAAGTCAAATGTGGGTCCCTTGAAGGCAGACACGGGTGAAATTATTATGGGCAACGAGGAAATGGCAGAAGAGTTGAACAGGTACTTCAGACCTGTCTTCACTAAGGAAGACACAAACAATCTCCCAGATGTACTGGAGGACAGAGGATCTAAGGGAGTCGAGGAACCGAAAGAAATTTTCATTAGGCGAGAAATATTATTGGGTAGGCTAATGGGACTGAAGGATGATAAATCCCCTGAGCCTGATGGTCTGCATCCCAGGGTCCTCAGGGAGTTGGCTCTAGAAATAGTGGACGCATTGGTGATCATTTTCCAATGTTCAATAGATTCAGGATCAGTTCCTGTGGAGGATAGCTAATGTTATCCCACTTTTCAAGAAAGGAGCGAGAGAGAAAACGGGGAATTACAGACCAGTTAGCCTGACTTCAGTGGTGGGAAAGATGCTGGAGTCAATTATTAAAGAGGTAATAATGGGGCATTTGGATAGCAGTAAAAGGATTAGTCCAAGTCAACATGGATTTATGAAAGGAAATTCATGCTTGACTAATCTTCTGGAATTTTATGAGGATGTGACAAGTAAAATGGATGAAGGGGTGCCAGTGGATGTAGTGTATCTGGACTTTCAGAAAGCCTTTGATAAGGCCCCGCACGGGAGACTGGTGACTAAAATTAGAGCACATGGTATTGGGGGTAGGAGCAACACTAGCAAGTTTGTGGATGACACAAAGCTGGGTGGCAGTGTGAACTGTGAAGAGGATGTTAGGAGGTTGCAGGGGGATCTGGACAGGTTGAGTGAGTGGGCAGATGCGTGGCAGATGCAGTATAATATAGATAAATGTGAGGTTATTCACTTTGGCGGCAAAAACAAGGGAGCAGATTATCTCAATGGGGTTAGGTTAGGTAAGGGGGAGGTGCAGCAAGACCTGGGTGTCCTTGTACACCGGTCACTGAAAGTTGGTGTGCAGGTACAGCAGGCAGTGAAGAAAGCTAATGGAATGCTGGCCTTCATAACAAGAGGATTTCAGAATAGGAGTAAAGAGATTCTTCTGCAGTTGTATAGGGCTCTGGTGAGACCACATCATGAGTATTGTGTACAATTTTGGTCTCCTAATTTGAGGAAGGACATCCTTGTGATTGAGGCAGTGCAGCGTAGGTTCACAAGATTGATCCCTGGGATGGCGGGAGTGTCATATGAGGAAAGATTGAAACGACTAGGCTTGTATTAACTGGAGTTTAGAAGGATGAGGGGATACCTTATAGAAACATATAAAATTATAAAAGGACTGGACAAGCTAGATGCAGGAAAAATGTTCCCAATGTTGAGCGAGTCCGGAACCAGGGGCCACAGTCTTAGAATAAAGGGGAGGTCATTTAAGACTGAGGTGAGAAACAAAAATTTCACCCAGAGAGTTGTGAATTTGTGGAATTCCCTGCCACAGAGGGCAGTGGAGGCCAAATCACTGGATGGATTTAAGAGAGAGTTAGATAGAGCTCTAGGGGCTGGTGGAATCAAGGGATATGGGGAGAAGGCAGGCACGGGTTATTGATAGGGGACGATCAGCCATGATCATAATGAATGGCGGTGCTGGCTCGAAGGGCCGAGTGGCCTCCTCCTGCACCTATTTTCCATGTTTCTATGTTTCCATGGTCTTTGTGCTCAGACTGTAGCATCATGCTCCTTGCTACTGCTGATGGAAAGTGATGTGAGCTGTTGGCAGAAGGCTGGGAGAAATGTAGATGGCGTACAGGGCCCAGTAAATACCAGAGGTGCCAAAGTGGGGACGATTGGGAACTTTATGCTGCTGGGCATGCACCACCAAAACCTTTCCTGGTCCACCCGGCTGAAGCTACAGCCACCCCAGCACCTTTCTCATGGCCCCATTGCCACACCGCTCAGATAGCATTAATAGATGTACAGTGGAGCGAGAGCTCACTGACTGGTTGTATCATGGTCTGGTTTAGCAACTCACATGCCCAAGACGATGGAGACTAGAGTGGTGGACACTGCCCGGTCCTGAACAAGTACTGTGAAGGGATCCACTATCTCAAAAAGGGACCCATTTTAACACCACCCTGGCCACGCTCTCATCTCGCTGCTACCACCAGGAAGAAGGTACAGCAGCCTGAATACCGTGGCCTCCAGGTTCAACAATAGCTTCTTCCCAGCACCCATCAGGCTCCTGAACACAACACACTAACCTCCGCAACTAGGATCTTCTAGAACTGTGTTGCTGCTTGCACTACCGACTTTACCTGTTATGGTTACCTACTATCATGGTTCGTAATTTATTGTATTATTGATTATTATATATTTATGCCTGCGCTTTTGTGTTTCGTTGTTCTGAGGCTGGTATATATGACAGAAACTCTCGATCACAGGCACTCTGCCCAAATGTCCTTCCTTCTCTGTCTTCTGTCCATTTCCCAGCTCTCTATCCACATAGTGCATCACTCCCACTTGTGTGCCTCCCAACTTCAGTATACAATCACATGTGCCTCCCTATCAAAGGCATATGAAATCCCCGATACAATGCTTACTGCCCTCTCTCTGTCACCTATTCATGTTCTCCAGAGATGCTGCTTGACCCGCAGAGTTACTCCAACACTTGATGTCTTTCCTTGGTAAACCAGCATCTGCAATTCCTTGCTTCTATTTTTACTGCTACCTATTCTGCAAGTTCAAACACAAGAGTGTCAACAGATATGTCAAACATGACATGCCTCTCGTAACTCCAGGCTGACTCTACTCAACACGTCTACTATCTTCAAACTACCTTGTTACCATTTCTATGGCCGGGTCATCATTCCATCCAATCTCTCTCTCCTTTCTACATTTGTTACCTTCCAAAAGTGGGAATGTTTGTGGGATCGATGGCCCATTAGAAGATGAATGAATGAATGAATGATCCACACTGTTTCTTTAAGTCTACATCTGTCGACATCAGTACTTGCAGAACCCTACAACATGTGTTAAAGAAGGAACTGCAGATGCTGGAGAATCGAGGGTTACACAAAAAGCTGGAGAAACTCAGCGGGTGCAGCAGCATTTAAGGAGCGAAGGAGAAGAAGAAGGGTCTCGACCCGAAACGTCGCTTATCTCCTTCGCTCCTTAGATGCTGCTGCACCCGCTGAGTTTCTCCAGCTTTTTGTGTAACCCTACAACATGTCACCAGTCCTGGTTTCAGTACCACTTTTTCCTGAAGAGTTTTTGTTGAGTTCTCCGTTCACTCCAGAGTTGCGGGTCGCCACCATCCAGGACTCAGGCACTTTGTTCAATTCCCTTGCCATTTCCTTAGTGCCGAGACTGCCGTCTCAGTCTAAAGGGGACTCAGTCATAGAACTGTACAGTACCGTATCCTCTAAACCCTTCCCTTCCATATATCTGGCCAAATGTCTTTTGAAAGTCATAAACATTTCTATATCTTTCTCGGACAGCTCATTCCAGACATGGACTATCTTCTGAGTGAAAAGGTTGCCCCTGGGGTGCCTCTCACTTTAAGCCTACACCCTGGCATTCACTTAATCCATGCCCCCCATGATCTTATACACCAGCCTCCAACGCCCCAGGGGTCAGTGTTGGGTCCGCTGCTGTTGTTATCGACATTAAAGATTTGGATGGTGATAAACGTAACTTTGTAAGTAGATGACACTAAAATTGCTGGTGTAGTAAACAGAGAGTTGACAAAATCTATATCTGTAAGGAAGGTGGGCCAAGGAATAGCAAATGGAATTTAACTCTGACAGGTGTTTGGTATGTCAAAGCAGGGCAGGACAAACAGCAATTAGTGTAGCCCTGGCGAGTGTGTAGAACAGGGATCAGGGAGTACAGGTGCACGGCTCCATGCTTGCCTTCATTAGAACAGTTGAATATGTTGATGCAAGTGTACAAGTCGTTGGTGTAGAAGAAATGAATCAGAATGTGACCTGGGTCTGAGCACTAGTTATAGTCTACAAGTTACACAGTTGACACTTTTTTTCGTTGATGCTTAGGAGGTCAAGGGTTGACCTTATCGAGGTGCACAAGATCATGGATAAAGTGAATGCTCACAGGGTAGATTATTTAAAGACTAGAGGGCATAGGCTTAAGGTGAAAAGGGAGAGATTTACAAGGGACCTATTGAGAGAGGGCAGCGTAGGTTGACATGATTAATTCCTGGGTATTCCTAACCTGGAATGAGCTGCCAGAGGATGCTGTAGAAGTGGTTACAATGACCACTTTCAAACGCATTTGCACAGACAAATGGAGAGGAAGGGTTTCGAGGCATATGGAGCAAGTATACCAAGGTGGTGGGCATAGACAAGGTGGGCCAATGGGCCTGTGTCCGTGCTGTATAAAAGCAGGAGGCCCTGAGGCAAGAGTGCGTGTCCAGAACTGTAAGCCAGTACAGAGTGAAGGTGTGAGATCTAAGCCACGTCTCAACCTGATCCACACACCCACACTGCCGCTGAAGTGGGGCACCCGCAGGACCCAGCAACACAACACCAACAAGCACATGCCAATGGAACCAGCGACGAGGCAGCCCTCCACAGCAGCACGTCAGCAAGGCCCTGAACCCAAGCCCACTGCATGCTCACCCAGCCAAGCTACAGCCGGCCCATAACACAGCACAGCGGATGATGCAGGGCGGGGGCAAGGGAGCGGGCAGGGGAGCGGGGTGGGGGATGGGGCAGTGGGGGGGGATGGGGATGGGGAGTGGGTGATGGGGCTGGGGGTGGGGGATGGGGGTGGGGGTGGGGGATGGGGGTGTGGATGGGGGTCTGGGGTGGGGGTGGGGGTTGGGGGTGGGGATGGGGGAGGGGATGGGGGATGGGGGTGGGGGATGGGGGTGGGGATGGGGGTGGGGGTGGGGGTGGGGGGTGGGGATGGGGGATGGGGGTGGGGATGGGGTGGGGGATGGGGGTGGGGATGGGGTGGGGGGTGGGGGTGGGGATGTGGGTGGGGATGAGCATGGGGCAGTGAGTGGGGATGGGGATGGGGGTGGGGGGTGGGGGTGGGGATGGGGTGGGGGATGGGGGTGGGGGATGGGGTGGGGATGGGGTGGGGATGGGGATGGGGGCAGTGGGTGGGGATGGGGTGGGGGTGGGGATGGGGATGGGGGGGATGGGGGATGGGGATAGGGGGGATGGGGGATGGGGGCAGTGGGTGGGGGATGGGGCAGTGGGTGGGGATGCGCTGGGGCTGGGTCAGGGACTGGGGACCACCACGCTGGCACTGAGAGGCACACAGCATGCAGCGGTACCTGGATCTCGTACACCGGTTTGGATGATGGGATAGCTGCAAACTGGCGGTAATCAAACTTCTTTTCTGACCAGGACTGCGGGTACAGTAAAGACGAGTGAGAACAGGACAGAAACTCTGTGGGGACAAGAGGTTAGACGGGTACACATGCCTGCACACACCTGCGTGCACACAGGCAAATGCACGTATGCACACACACATAGGTCTGCATACATGTTTGTATGCACAAAGGCATGGGCACACATGCGTGAGCACACGCAGACACGGGAACGTATGCCCACACGAACAGGCCTGAATGCACTCACACCTACAGGCTCGGGCACACACGCAGGCAGGCAGACAGGTCTCTGTACATGTGTGCAGCTAGGTGTGTACATGATATATGTGCTCTGGTCTGTGCACACACACACACTTGGCAGGTGTGTGTTCATGCGTACACATGGAACTACATATGAGCACACAGTGTAACGGGAGACAGCAGAACCTCAGCACTAGGCTGTGTACAGCAACACAATATACACAGCACTGGCAATGGGGGGGGGGGGGAGAGGAGGGGAAGAGGGGAGACTGGGGATGGGGGGGGAGAGGGGAGACTGGATTTCCAACCACACGTTAGACTCACTGGCCTGTAGTACCCAGACATTTCCCTGCAGCCATTCTTGAATGGAGGCACAACATTTGCCACCTTCCAGTTCTCCAGCACCTCACCCACATTTAATGACGACTTGTAAATCTCATCCAGGGCATCTGCATTT
>CAUPSL010000677.1:32500-133340 GCA_963514005.1 Raja brachyura | reverse complement strand
GCTTCTCGCCCGTATGCACCCGCCGGTGCCTCTTCAGGGATTGCGTCATCTTGAAGCTCTTGCCGCAGTTGGAGCAGTTGAAGGGCCTCTCGCCAGAGTGCACGCGGTTGTGTTGCAGCAGGTGGCTGGAGCTGGTGAAGCCCTTGCCGCATTCCGAGCAGTTGAAGGGACGTTCTCCCATGTGCACCCGCCGGTGGATCTTCAGATCGCTCGGGTACCGCCAGGCCTTGCCACATACGTCACCCTCATAACACTTCTCCTTGTTGTGCCCCATCATGTGGTCCTCTACTGAAGCTCAGCCCCTCGAAGCTCAGCCCGCACACCGAGCAGATAGGGGGCTCACCGGCACCCTGGCCGCCCTCAATGGCCGCTCACATCCCCGTCTCTCTGTCCACAGCAACGGCTCCTAAACCCTGTAGGAGGGGAACACAGAGGGTCAACAAGCTGCCAAACAGGGCATTACTAGCACATATTGGGTGCATTTATGACCATTGACCATTGTCTATTGTCACACATCGGCATCCTCCAGTTCCTGCGGACTTCCACCGCTGGAAGTATAGGATTTTTGTGCATGTGCGTTATCATCATTCCTTACAATGCTATGTGTGACAGTGATCGCAACTTCTACTGACGTGTGGATAGCCGTTGGCTCGCGAACTCATCCACCCTTTGACAGGTCTTGTTGTTGGTCCTGCTTCGATTTTTCAGCTTTTTAAAAAATGTTAGTGTTTGATTTAATGTTCTTCTTGGTTCTTGGTTTCTTGGTCCTCCAAAATATTCCAAACTAAATTTAAACTGGAGGTGGTGGAGCGAGGACTTAAGCCAGAAAGGGTTTTTGGGAAGAAACAGCTACCTTAAAACTACCTGCATCTGGTTGAGTAACTATAGTAGGGTGGAGATTATTCCATGCTTTAATTGTGCGGGGGAAGAACCAATTGCTGTACACATCTGTCTTGGTAGCTGGAATCACAAATTGGATCGAATGCCCTCGTCTGTTCCTAATTGGTTTGGGGTTGGTGTTGGTCTTGTAATCTATGTCAAGCTGACCATTTAACATTTTGTAAAAACAGGTGAGCTTCGCGCCTGACTTGGTGAGGGTTCCACCCCAGTGAATTCAGAAGTTTGGTAACACTCGCCTCTCTCTCATAGGTGTTAGTAACAAATCAAGCTGCCTGTCTTTGGACACGTTCGATGAAAGAAATGTTCTTATTTGTGAATGTGTTCCATGCTGCAACTGTGTAGTCCAAATGAGGTCTAACGTGGGTGAAGTATGGCTTCTCCTTGACAGAAGTTGAACAATGATGAAAGTTGCGTCTCAGAAAATTTAGGACACGTTGCTGTCACCGTTGCATGATGAGTCTGACCATTCCAACGCAGATCATTCTGCAATTTGATGCCAAGATACTTGGTTTGTTTGTATTCTTCAAGGGTGGCACCAAGTTTATTGTAAGATGTTTCACCTGGTTTCCGCTTTCTGGTGACACGCATGGTTTCACATTTGGACGGGTTGAACTGCATGCCCATTGTTGTGACCACTCAACCATTGTATCGAGATCCTTTTGGAGAGCATCTTCATCATCAGCTGACTTAATTGGACGGTACAGCAAACAATCATCAGCGGATAGTCTGGTCGTGCTTGCAACTTTTTCATGGATGTCATTATGTAAACAAAAACAGATGTGCCCTGAGGTGTACCACTCAACACTGGACGCCAATCGGAGCTCTTTCCGTTCACACACACACACGCTGAAGACGTTCTGTCAGGAAACTGGAAATCCATCGTTTCATGTTGGAACGAATACCATAGATTCAAGCTTCCAAAGCAGCCTCTGGTGTGGGATGACATCCAATGCTTTAGAAAAGTCCAGCACTACTAAATCCGTGATGACGTTACTATCAAGGTGCTTGGCCAGGTCATTTGTCGTCAGGATAAGCTGAGACTCACATGATCTATGCCTCCTAAATGCATGTTGGTTTTCAGCAAGAATGGTATGTTTGCTCATAATCGCATCAGATTACTATCAATTAAATGCTCCAGCAATTTGCAGCAAGTACTTGAAACAGGACGATAATTAGGTGGGTTGGTGGTTGAACCCTTCTCAAAGAGAGGAGTGATGTTAGCCTTCCTACGATTCGGCGGAACATCACCTGTCAAGCGATTGTTGGAAAATGAACTGCAAAACTGGAGCCAGTTCTTCGGCCGCGATCTTGATGGCTTGATTCTGTATCTGATCTGGTCCAATTGTTTCTGTAGTATTGATGCTGAGCAATAACTTGACACCTTCAACCTCAATTTTAATAGCAGGCATATCAGCATACGGACTGGGCGGTAGAACTGGAAATTGTGAAGGCTTCATATCTTCCCGGTTTGTCTTATGTGTGGGGTGGGGAAGGGGGATCGGGATAATTTTTTTTTCAGGTTCTTACCTTGCCAGAGATGCAATTCATTTCAACATCGCATTCTCCGGGCGCTCTGCGGCCTTCCATCGATGGAGCTGGAGGCCCCCTCCTCCTCATGAGCCCCACCGCAGGGCGTGGACTTAACATCGGAGCTGAATCCTTGCCTGGGATCGCTCCAACTGCAGCCACCGCGGACTTACCATCAAGAGCTCGCAGTCTTGGGAGAGGCCGAGTCGGGAGTTCCAACATCACAGAAGGTTCGACTTGCCCCGACGTGAGGTTCGATCGTCCAGCATGGGGGAGTTGACATCACCCTGACAAGGGAGCTTGATCGCCTCGACGTGGAGGGCCAAACAAGCCACCGGCTACGGGAGTCAAGAACGTCCCGTCAATGGAGGGCTCGAGGCCCCCGACCGTGGAAGAACAAAGGGAAGAGACTTGAACTTTATTTCACCTTCCATCACTTTGGGGAATGTGTAGGAATCAGTGTGGCGGATGTTCATGTGAAAATGTGTTTTGGGTGATCTGTTACTTATTATTTATAGGACTGACTTGGCAAATGAAATTCCTTGTATGTTGCAAAACATACTTGAGTTCTATTTCATTTCGGAGTCACGTGAGTGACTTCGTGAAGAGCCCGCCCGCACGCATGCGCGACATATCGTCGCAACGCATTGCTGCCGACGGCTGGCGGTGGGGTGCGCTCCCCGCCAGCCCTTCATAAGGAACCATCTGGGTGAGTGATACTAACCTTCAGTTGGTTCGTCCTTGTTGTCTGTTCTCTTTCAGCAAGGACGTGGATTGGGAGTAAGGAGAACATGTCCGGTCGAAGTCGTCGGCCATCTGTCCCGGCGCCTTCATTATCAACTACACCTGGGGCCGGGAGAAAGGCGGGGAAACCGGTGCATCCTGTTTCTACAGGTCGGGACCCGCTAACTCACCACAGCTCCGGGGAGGAGTTTGTGGAGGAGGACAGCGGGGTGCCACCAGAGCAGGTGGACCCTGCTGCAGCATTCAGGTCGCCAGCGGGCCCATTGGCGACCTCGGGAAAGGGGTCGCGTGCAGCTGCACGGCCCCCCTCCGCTAGCCCTCCGAGGAAGGGCAGGGGAGGAGCCCGTAAGCCTAACCCTTCACGGGCTACGGCATCACCTGCCACCGAGTTGCGGTCTGGTGCAACGGCGGGACCCAGGTCTCTGGTGAGGTCTAGCATCCACCTCCCAAACCCCGACGCCGGGACAGGGGGCCTGGGTACGGTCCCGCCTCGGTCGCCGAGTCCCCCATGGATGGGAGGACGAGACCATGCGTCGGCAAAGTCCACGATGTGGGCAGCCGGCAAGCCCGCGCGGGTGTCGGACCTCCATGCTTCTGCTGGAGCCGACCCCCAGCCGGTTTTGCCCTTCGTGGCAGCGGCTTCCACCTCGACGAGATCACCTCGACGAGGTGCGGGCCGATGACAGGAGCCCCGGCAATCTTTCTGAGCCGGAGGACTCCGACCACCCGAGTGTTCAGGGTGGCGGGCGTATTGACCGGATGGAGCGGCTACTGGAGCTTCTGCTGCACAATCAACAGCAACAAGCGTCCAGCATCGACAGGCACAGGGCCATCTCACCAGCCTCCATCACCAGTTTCGAACAGCCGGAAGAGGAAGGGTTTGTTGACCCTACACCATCTCCGTCGGAGCCGCCGCCGGAAGATCTTCTCGATGTGGCGGCGAAGTTCGCTGCCCCACTCACAACTGGGCTTCCTCTTAACCCCAAGCTGGCTGCCACGGTGGACTTCCTCACAAACCATCAGCTCCAGGAGGAAGTCCTCTCTCAGGCTATCCATCGCCACAAACCTCCGTCTAACTGCAATGCCCTTAATGTGCCTGTGGTCAATACGCCCATATGGGGCAACATCGGCGTGGCTATCCGTCATCAGGAGCTGAAGCTCCAGCAGATCCTGAAACTTCTCACGGCCGGTATTACCGCCTTTCGATGGTCGGTCGATGGGGAAGATCTTAATCTCATCCAGGAGGATGCATTGGCGCTGTTGTGTGCCACCCAACATGAGATCAATGCCTTCCGCAAACACAGCATCCGCCCGTCACTCAACCCAAAGTTTGCTGGGTTGTGCAATCCACCACCGCCACCGCCGCCCCGACAGCTCTTCGGAGAAGACCTCCCGAAGAGGGTCAAAGAGCTCGATGAGTTAGCCAAGACGGTGGGACTCATGCGGTCACAGATCGCCCCCAGGCCGTCGGCCCCGAAAGCTCCACTTGCTCGGCCACGAGGCTCGGTCGCTACAGCAACCAAACCATATACTGCAGTGCAACATCGCTATCAACAGGGCCAGCAGCAACGGTCTTTTTTGGGGTCAGGACCGCAGCGGCCCCAGTGGAAAATGAAGCCACCCCAATATCAGCCCAACCCAGCACCTCCGCGACCAACCAAACATGTCAAGGACCGCCGGTGACCATGGAGGTGAGGCGGTCTGGTTTTCTTTTCTCTCTTCCTTTAACGTCACATGTTGGTGGGCGACTCCGTTTCTTTTCTGAGGCATGGGGGACTGTTACTTCAGATGAGTTTATTTTGCAGAGTATTCGGGGTCATACTATTGAGTTTATTAATGGGGACATTCCTCCATCCCAGCATATGCCTAATCGGAAGTTTACGCTGTCTGCTGTTGAACAGGCAGCAGGCTCAGCTGAAATTTTACGATTGGAACAAAAAGGCGTCATATAAAAAACTATGCACGAGCATATTGAATTTGTCTCCAATATCTTCACTAGACCAAAAAAGGATGGAGGCTGTCGAGTGATTATCGATCTGACCCAGCTGAATACTTTTGTAACATACACCCATTTTAAAATGGACACTTTTGAGACAGCCAAATCGCTGATTTCGCATGGCTGCTTTATGGCATGCATTGATTTAAAAGATGCATACTATTCTGTATCCATTCGGAAACATCACCGGAAGTTTTTGAAGTTTGTCTGGATGGGTCAGCTCTGGCAATACAGGGCTTTGCCAAATGGGCTTACTACAGCCCCTAGACTATTTACTAAATTGCTCAAGCCTATTATGGCCCAATTAAGAAAGCAGCAGCATATTGTAATGGCCTATTTGGATGATATTTTGATTATTGGCAAAACCCTGGAGGCAGCTGAACGAGCAGTTTCGGCCACTGTCGCGATATTTCAGCGGCTGGGGTTTATTGTCCATCAAGACAAGTCAAAGTTCTACCCTTCCCAGGTTATGGATTATCTGGGGTTCACGGTGGATTCCAATCGTATGAGGGCCACCATTCCACCTAACAAGGTTGGGGATGTCACCCAAGCATGTCAGGATCTAGCCTGCGCCAGTATACCATCAATTAGGCAAACAGCTAAGGTGATTGGCAAAATCGTAGCATTGTTTCCAGCAGCCCAATACGGGCCTTTGCATTATCAAAATTTGCAAAGAGCCAAGATTGGCGCGTTAACACAGAACGCCGGTCATTTCGACAGACCAATGCGGCTGCCTCCTAAAGCTAAGGTTGAGCTACAATGGTGGGTGCGCAATATTGGTAGCTCATTCAAACCCATTATTGTGCCCAATCCGATGGTATACTTGCAAATCGACGCAAGCTCCCAGGGCTGGGGAGCTACGGATAACTGCTCTAGTTGTGGGGGCAGGTGGTACACCCTTGAATCTAGCATGTTGCTATCACAAGGGATAAACTATTTGGAGCTGCTTGCAGCATTTCACGGACTTCGGGCTTATTGTTCCAATCTCATTGGGGCTCATGTCCGTATCCAAATAGACAATACCACGGCGGTGGCATATTTAAACCATATGGGCGGTACCAGGTCAATTTCATGTGATAAATTGGCTAATACAATTTGGCTCTGGTGTGTTGATAGGAATATTTGGATTTCAGCTACCTATTTGCCAGGTAGGCTTAATACTGTGGCGGACACCAGGTCACGCAAGTTTAATGACAATATCGAATGGATGTTGCATCCTCAAATTTTTGCCAAAATTGCAGCCAAATTTGGTCAACCGGATATCGACCTTTTGCGTCACGGTTGAACCATCAGGTACCAACATACGTTTCATGGGAACCAGATCCTGGGGCATTAGCGATGGATGCATTCTCGCTAGACTGGGGGAAGTGTTTTTTCTACGCATTCCCCCCGTTTTGCCTCATCAGTCGGGTATTGCAAAAAATCAAGATGGATGCCGCTCGGGGCATTCTTATTATACCCGACTGGCCCACGCAGCCTTGGTATCCGGCGGTCTTTGACATGATCAGTCAACCCTGGGTCCCTTTAGAGGGTTGCCCGCAATTGGTTACTCACCCTGTGTCAGGGGAGCCACATCCCTGCCATAGCTATTTACATTTACTGGCTTGCAGGTTCTAACCAGGCCATTGATGCAGTATGGCCTCTCCACCCGAACTATGAACACCATTGGGGCATCATGCCGAGAGTCGACCAGGCGAAGATACCTCTCCCACATCGCCAAATGGGAAGCCTACTGCAGCCGCTCTCACATCACCTATGACGATGTCTCCATAGCCGACGTCCTGGAATTCCTCGCGGGGTTGCACCACGATGAACACTTAAGTTACAGTGCCATCAACAGCGTCAGGAGTGCGCTGTCATTCTACCTCAAGATTGAGGTAGGATCCAACAGGCTAGTGTCCAGACTTATGCGGGGAATATTCAACATGAATCCGCCCACACCACGGTATAACATCACCTGGGATGTCAGGGATGTACTAACCCTGCTCAGGACGTGGTCACCCATGGAAGGGTTACAGCTGGACAAACTCACCATGAAACTGGTGATGTTACTAGCGCTGACTTCAGCATAGCGGGTGCAGATGCTCCATAAACTCCGTATTGACAGGATGACGTCTACCCCTGGAGAAGTAGTCTTCTTTGTTGATGAGCTACTTAAGCAGCATAGACCTGGGTGCACAGGGCTGCAGCTGAAGTTCCCAGCATACCCCGCAGATGCTTGGCTATGTTTAGCCACTCATATCCGTTACAATGTCAAAGTGACGAGAAGCATCAGAGGAATGGAGCAATACCTGCTTGTCACTCACAAAAGACCTCACCATCGAGTGACAGTCCGGACGATATCCAGGTGGCTCCGGATCGTGTTGGGTAAGTCAGGTATTGACACTAATGTGTTCCAGTCTCACTCCACCAGGGCTGCGTCAACGTCGGCGGCGAGGGTCATGGAGGTGCCCATGGACCATATTCTCGCCACAGCAGGATGGGCGAATGAAGCTGTGTTCCAGCGATTCTATAATAAGCCTGTTGCTGCTCCCGTACAGTTCGCGGAGGCCGTGCTGAACGCAGGGCAAGAATGTGGGGATGTCCCCGAATAAGGGGGTTTTGCTGTGTTGTTAATAAATATTCTTTTGTTTTTCAGTATAACCTGGTTTTCAGCAACTTGTTTACTCCCATCCACCCTTGCTAGTGGTGTGTCAGCATGGACGTGGTCCAGGGCGTGTAATCACAGAAGCTTTGAAGTCTTCATGAAGTCACTCACGTGACTCCGAAATGAAATAGTAAGATTGAACGAGAACTTACCAGTTCGAAGGTTGATCTTTATTTCATGAGGAGTTGCGGTGAGGGATTTCATGCCCTCCGCTCCCAACCCTCGATCATACTCAACTGGTAATTAGAGTCTCTTCAATCTTACTATGCCAAGTCATTTCTGTTGTTGTTTCTGTGATTCCACACCGCTACTTTGAAGAATGTCGCGCATGCGTGCCGGCGGGCTCTTCACGAAATCCCTCACCGCAACTCCTCATGAAATAAAGATCAACCTTCGAACTGGTAAGTTCTCATTCAATCTTACTATTCTGATTCGTTCCTGCCTTCTCCCCATATCCCCTGACTCCGCTATCTAAGAGCCCTATCTAACTCTCTCTTGAAAGCATCCAGAGAACCGGCCTCCATCACCCTCTGTGTCAGAGAATTCCACAGACTCAAAACTCTGTGTGAAAAAGTGTTTCCTCATCTCCGTTCTTAAACTGTGGCCCCTGGTTCTTGATTCTCCAACATCGGGAACATGTTTCCTGCCTCTAGCATGTCCAAACCCTTAATAATCTTATATGTTCAGGGCTCTCACGTAACATTTTTTCACTGTTGCCAGCCGGGCAACTTAGGCAGCTTTTTACGTTGCCAAATGACAGTTTAGGTGGTCATTTAAGACGGCTTGCATGACCCGTGCGATAATGTGCTTCGACGAAGTGCGTAGTTACCAGTCGGAATTATGCGCAATTAAACATACAGCATATTATTTCTGCTTCAAATTAAGTCACAAACTAAACATATTCATCAGTCAAGACATGATATATACCACAATGACATGCAGCAAAATTATAATACAGTATCTCGTCTCTTTCTGCACATTGCAATTAATGCAATTTCAATTATTTTCTTCCACTTCCAAACACAATTGTGGTTGGATTATTCAGTGTATGATCAACCTGTGTCAATAAATCCTGGCCCATGATAACATATATGCTTAACCATGAACTCTACAGATTGATGCAAGCATGTTTTCTGTGAAGGACCAAAAATTATCATGACATGGTCATAGGCCGCATGGGTCTTATCCTCTTAAATCTTCAATCATCAATCTCCGTTGTGCCCAGTCACAGCAAGGTAAGTTGATAAAGAATTGACACGTTTGAAGGTAGGCACTGTAACAACATCAAGAGGGGAAAAATAGATAGATAATATATCCCTTCTGCTCTAGGATTTTATAATTGAAAAGAAATAAAGAGAATGAAAGTGTACTTTGATTTTCTTTCTCTTGTAACGTACTTGTTACTGTATCATTATTATTACCTGACCAGACCTACACCGTACTTTTGAATGTACATGGTACCTCTTTTACTCTGTGCCCACTGAGAAGATCCCCTCTCATCCTTCTAAATTCCAAAGTGTACAAGCCCAGCCGCTCCATTCCCTTAGCATTTGACAGTCCCACCATCCCGGGAATTAACCCTGCAAACCGACGTTGCACTCCCTCAATAGCAAGAATGTCCTTTCTCAAATTTGGAGACCGAAACTTCACACAATACTCCAGGTGTGGTCTCGCTAGGGCCCAGTACAACTGCAGAAGGACCTGTTTGCTCCCATACTCAACTTCTCTTGTTATGAAGGCCATGCTTTCTTTACTGCCTGTTGTCCCTGCAAAAGTCAAAAGTCAAAAAGTCAAACAAACTTTATTGTCATTTAGAAATACATCGATATATGCAGTTCCAAACGAAATTCCGTTGCATTTGGCTCCCTGTGCAACACGATAATTACCAGAAGGATAAACATGGATAAAATTGATAAAAGGGATAAAAGGATAAATAGACAATGGTGGCAACCCATTACATGGCATTCAGGAGTCTGATGGCTCGTGGGAAGAATCTGTTGCAGAACCTTGATGTTCTGCTCCTTATGCTACGATATATTTTGCCCGAGGGCAGCAGAGTGAACAGTCCATGATGGAGATGTGTGGGGTCTTTTATAATACTGCTGGGCCTTAGACACGCAGCGTTTGGTCGCAATATCCCCGATTGAGGTGAATTAGGGGAGGGCACCAGTAGATGGGGAATTAGGGGAGGGCACCATTAAATGGTGAATTATGGGAGAACACCATTAAATGGGGAATTAGGGGAGAACACCATTAAATGGGGAATTAGGGGAGGGCACCAGTAAATGGGGAATTAGGGGAGGGGCACCGGTAAATTGGGAACATATGTGAATCTGTAATAGGTGCATACTGGAGAGCTAGATAGATAGCTAGACTGAGCTACATACTGGAGAGCTAGATAGCTGGTTAGATGGCTTCATACTAGTTAGCTTGATAGCTGCTAGTTGGCTACATACTGGATATCTAGGTAGCTAGATAGATGGCGATGTAATGGATAGCTGGATAGGCTGAGATAGATAGCTCGATAGATAGCTAGACTGAGCTACATTCTCGATAGCTTGGTTGCTCGCTAGAAAGCTACATACCTGGATAACTTGGTAGCTACCTGGAGTGAGCTAAATACTGGATAGCTAGATAGCTAGCTGGATGACTACATATACTGGGTGCCTAAAAATGGGGGGATGTGGATTCAGGGAAGGGCACGTATATGAGAGGGGGCTTTAGGGGGGAGGGCTCCATTAAATGATGAACTAGGGGAGGGCTTCTGTAAATGTTAATTTAGGAGGGGGCACCTTTAAATGGCGAATTAGGGGAGGGCACCTTTAAATGGTGAACTAGGGGAGGGCACCATTATATCGTGAATTAGGGGAGGGCACCTGTAAAAAGAATGCTACAATAACGAGCTACAACAGCAACTGAAGCTTTATAACTGAAACTGAAGAATTGGAGTGTTGTTACAACAATCCATATAATTCATCCCATATAATTCTTTCCACCTCACACCACAATAGTTTATTGTCACGATGTGCTCTAGATGCTTTAGTCTGGGCAGTGGGCAGGTGCTGTAGACTATATGCAGTGATGTGCATATGAAATGAAAAGTGGCAATGCTTGTGGATTCTGCAAAAATAACTACAAAACAAATGGAACATAAACCCACATTCACATGTTACATATGTGAATACGTAATAGATGCATACTAGATAGCTAGATAGATAGCTAGACTGAGCTACATACTGGAGAGCTAGATAGCTGGCTATGTACTGGATAGCTAGACGGTTTCATACTAGTTAGCTCAATAGCTGCTAGATGGCTACATACTGGATATCTAGGTAGCTAGATTAATAGTGATGTACTGGATAACTGGATAGCTAGCTAGGCTGAGATAGATAGCTCGATAGTTTTTCACACAGAGAGTGGTGAATCTGTGGAATTCTCTGCCACAGAAGGTAGTTGAGGCCAGTTCATTGGCTATATTTAAGAGAGAGTGGCCCTTGTGGCTAAAGGGATCAAGGGGTATGGAGAGAAGGCAGGTACAGGGTACTGAGTTGGATGATCAGCCATGACCATATTGAATGGCGGTGCAGGCTCGAAGGGCCGAATGGCCTTCTCCTGCACCTATTTTCTATGTTTCTATGATAGCTAGCTAGACTGAGCTACATTCTGGATAGCTAGGTAGTTCGGATAGCTGGTAGCTAGAAAGCTACATACCTGGATAACTTGGTAGCTACCTGGAGTGAGCTACATACTGGATAGCTAGATAGATAGCTGGATGGCTACATATACTGGGTGCCTAAAACTGGGGGGGATTTTAGGGGAGGGCATGTGGATTCAGTGGAGGGCACGTATGTGAGTGGGGCGTTTTGGGCAGGGCACCTTTAAATGGTGAATTAGGGGAGGGCACCTTTAAATAGTGAATTAGGGGAGGGCAACTTTAAATAGTGAATTAGGGGAGGGCGCCTGTAAATGGTGAATTAGGGGAGGGCACCTGTAAAAGAACTACAATAACGAGCTACAACAACAACTGAAGCTTTACAACAAGACCTGGAGTGTTGTTACGACAAACCATATAAATCATCCCATATAATTCTTTCCACCTCACACCACACGTTTATTGTCACGAGGTTCTCCAGTTGCTTTAGCCTGGGCAGTGGGCAGGTGCTATAGACCTGCACGGGAAGGTAGACGCTCCCGCCCCCACGAGTCTCGGGCAGATGGGGCTCGTCAGCCTGGGAAGGCAGTCCATCTAGGAGAGGGAAAACTCTGGTTTAAAGCCTCCACTGCCTTGTGGCCATATCCAGTCATGGAAAAGGCTCCAGGAGTAAACCTCAAAAAAATCCAGTCGGAGCCCCGAAGGCAGTTCATCGTTGTCTACAACCTCGTTCTGCGACGGCGCTGGTGCCAAACTGGAACGGCCCTGCTGTTCCTTTGGATCGATCAGCGACGTGGAGAGGGTGGACGGGCTGCATGGGCAACAGCCTGTCCTCCATATCACATCGCCCAGGCTTCCATCCGCACACACATCACCTGCAAACTAGGATGCATCACCAATTGTCAGTCATGAACAAGTGGGGCCCACTACTACTAACCAGTCAGCAGAAAGACAAAACATGATCCCAATCGAGCCTGCTAGACAAAGCTACATACAGGATAGCTAGCTGGCCTCAGCTACATACAGGATAGCTAGATAGCTGGCTAGACTCAGCTACATACTGGATAGCTAGATAGCTAGCTAGACTCAGCTACATACTGGGTAGCTAGATAGCTGGCTAGACTCAGCTACATACTGGGTAGCTAGATAGCTAGCTAGACTCAGCTACTTACAGGATAGCTAGATAGCTAGCTATACTCAGCTACATACAGGATAGTTAGATAGCTGGCTAGACTCAGCTACATACTGGATAGCTAGATAGCTGGCTAGACTCAGCTACAAACTGGGTAGCTAGATAGCTAGCTAGACTCAGTTACATACAGGATAGCTAGGTAGCTAGCTAGACTGAGCTACATACTGGACAGCTGCACAGCTAGCTAGACTGAGCTACATACTGGACAGCTGCACAGCTAGCTAGACTGAGCTACATACTGGACAGCTGCACAGCTAGCTAGACTGAGCTACATACTGGACAGCTGCACAGCTAGCTAGACTGAGCTACATACTGGACAGCTGCACAGTTAGTTAGACTGAGCTACATACTGGATAGCTAGATAGCTAGCTAGACTGATACATACTGGGGAAATGCTGGGGAAATTCAGCGGGTGTGGCAGCATCCGGTGGCGCTTTTGGTGGCTGCCTCCGCCTACAGTCTGGTTATCTTTGTTAATTTTTGTTCTGTTTAAATTATGTTCTCTGGGTTTTTTTTTGTATTTTATGTGGGGATGGGGGGGGGGGGGCGGTAGGGTAAGGAGGAAACCATCCTTCAGTCTCTTCCTGGCGAGGATGCGACTATTATCCAAGTCGCGCCCTCGACCCCCCACCCCCCCTCGCGGCCTACCAACTGGATTGGCGCGGCCTTTCATACCTGGATAACGAGGTAGCTACCTGGAGTGAGCTACATACTGGATAGCTAGAGAGCTAGCTGGATAGCCACATATACTGGGTGCCTAAAAATGGGGGAGATTTTAGGGGAGGGCATGTGGATTCAGGGGAGGGCACGTATATGAGTGGGGCCTTTTGGGCAGGGCACCTTTAAATGGTGAATTAGGGGAGCGGACCGTTAAATAGTGAACTAGAGGACGGCACCTTTAAATAGTGAACTAGGGGAGGATATCTGTGAATGATTCCGCTCATTGATTGATTCGGTAATTCGATTTCGATTGGATTGATTGATTCGGAGCTCCAGCCTGGGGTAGAAGGGCTACAACCGGTTGGCGGGGAGGGAGCTCCCTCCCTCGATTGAGGAAAACTAAATGAAAATTCTGAACTGTAGAAGGCAGTAATACGCTTCGCAGCGTCTACACTGCCAGAACTCGAAATAAAAGGGGAAAAAAGGACATCTGTGAATGGTGATTTAGGGGAGGGCCTGCTGCATCGACATCGCAGAGCTATGGTTTGCGAAGCTCCCAGCTCGGGCGGTGCTGTCTTCAACATCGCGGAATCCTGCGACCATTTACCGAGGGCCGCCAGCGTTCAATCTCCGCCCGGCTCGGCCTGTGGTTTTCGGGAGCCGCGGACTCCGGTGGGAGATGGCCGATTCAGAGGTCCAGGCGGCCAAGGATGTTCTTCCGTTCGACGCCGGGGTTCCATCGTTCCTGAAGATCAGGCCGCCCATAGCGGCGACTGCGGAGGGCTCGGGAGGCCCCGACCAAGGGTCAGGGAACATCAGTGAGTAGGTTGACTGGATTTTGGTTCCTTCCCTCACGGTGGGGAACTTTGGTGTCGCTGTGGGGATGTTTGTGTCGTGGACTACTATGTTCTGTGTTTTTGTGTTTGTATGACTGTAAGGGAAATAGCATTTAGTTATCTTCATTGAAGACAATGACAATAAATTGAATCAAAATAAATCAAATCAAATCTATGGACCGAAGGAAATAGGCAAGTCGAGACCCTTATTCAATCCCTTCTTTAACTGGGTAGCTATCTAGACTTGTCTACGGACTGGATAGTTAGGTAGCTGGCAGGCTGGTCTCCGGACTGGATAGCTAGGTAGCTGGCTAGACTGGCCTGCGGACTGGATACCTAGGTAGCTGGCTAGACTGGTCTACGGACTGGATAGCTAGGTAGATGGCTAGACTGGTCTACGGACTGGATTGTTAGGTAGCTGGCTAGACTGGTCTACGGACTGGATAGCTAGGTAGCTGGCTAGACTGGTCTACGGACTGGATAGTTAGGTAGCTGGCTAGACTGGTCTACGGACTGGATACCTAGGTAGCTGGCTAGACTGGTCTACGGACTGGATACCTAGGTAGCTGGCTAGACTGGTCTACGGACTGGATAGCTAGGTAGCTGGCTAGACTGGTCTACGGACCGGATACCTAGGTAGCTGGCTAGACTGGTCTACGGACTGGATAGCTAGGTAGCTGGCTAGACTGGTCTACGGACTGGATAGCTATGTAGCTGGGTATACTAGTCTACTGACTGGGTGGCTAGGTAGCTGGCTAGATTGGTCTACTGACTGGATAGCTAGGTAGCTGGCTAGACTGGTCTACGGACTGGATACCTTTGTGGCTGGCTAGATTGGTCTATGGACTGGATAGCTAGGTAGCTGGCTAGACTGGTCTACGGACTGGATATCTAGGTAGCTGGCTAGACTGGTCTATGGACTGGATAGCTAGGTAGCTGGCTAGACTGGTCTACTGACTGGATAGCTAGGTAGCTGGCTAGACTGGTCTGTGGACTGGATAGCTAGGTAGCTGGCTAGACTGGTCTATGGACCGGATAGCTATGTCGCTGGCTAGACTAGTCTAGTGACTGGATAGCTAGGTAGCTGGCTAGACTGGTCTATGGACTGGATAGCTAGGTAGCTGGCTAGACAGGTCTACTGACTGGATAGCTAGGTAGCTGGCTAGACAGGTCTACTGACTGGATAGATAGGTAACTAGCTAGACTGGTCTATGGATTGGATAGCTATATAGCTGGCTCGACTAGTCTACTGACTGGATAGCTAGGTAGCTGGCTAGACTGGTCTATGGACTGGATAGGTAGCTGGCTAGACGTCTATGGACTGGATAGCTAAGAAGCTTGCTAGACTACTCTATGGACTGGATAGCTATATAGCTGGCTAGACTAGTCTAATGACTGGATAGCTAGGTAGCTGGCTAGACTGGATAGCTACGTAGCTGGCTAGACTGGCCTATGGACTGGATAGCTAGGTAGCTGGCTAGACTAGTCTATTGACTGGATAGCTAGGTAGCTGGCTAGACTGGTCTACGGACTGGATAGCTAGGGAGCTGGCTAGACTGGTCTACGGACGGGATAGCTAGGTACCTGGCCAGACTGGTCTACGGACTGGATAGCTAGGTAGCTGGCTAGACTGGTCTACGGACTGGATACCTAGGTAGCTGGCTAGACTGGTCTACGGACTGGATACGTAGGTAGCTGGCTAGACTGGTCTACGGAATGGATAGTTAGGTAGCTGGCTAGACTGGTCTACGGACTGGATACCTAGGTAGCTGGCTAGACTGGTCTACGGACTGGATAGCTAAATAGCTAGCTAGACTGGTCTACGGACTGGATAGCTAGGTAGCAGGCTAGATTGGTCTATGGACTGGATAGCTAGGTAGCTGGCTAGACTGGTCTACTGACTGGATAGCTAGGTAGCTGGCTAGACTGGTCTATGGATTGGATAGCTATATAGCTGGTTCGACTAGTCTACTGACTGGATAGCTAGGTAGCTGGCTAGACTGGTCTATGGACTGGATAGCTAGGTAGCTGGCTAGACTGGTCTACGGACTGGATAGCTAGGTAGCTGGCTAAACGTCTATGGACTGGATAGCTAGGAAGCTTGCTAGACTGGTCTATGGACTGGATAGCTATGTAGCTGGCTAGACTAGTCTAATGATTGGTTGGCTAGGTAGCTGGCTAGACTGGATAGCTAGGTAGCTGGCTAGACTGGTCTACGGACTAGGCTAGCTAGGTAGCTGGCTAGACTGGTCTGTGGACTGGATAGCTAGGTAGCTGGCTAGACTGGTCTACGGACTGGATACCTAGGTAGCTGGCTAGACTGGTCTACGGACTGGATACCCAGGTAGCTGGCTAGACTGGTCTACGGACTGGATAGTTAGGTAGCTGGCTAGACTGGTCTACGGACTGGATACCTAGGTAGCTGGCTAGCCTGGTCTACGGACTGGATAGCTAAATATTTAGCTAGACTGGTCTACGGACTGGATAGCTAGGTAGCTGGCTAGATTGGTCTACGGACTGGATACCTAGGTAGCTGGCTAGACTGGTCTACGGACTGGATAGCTAGGTAGCTGGCTAGACTGGTCTATGGGACTGGATAGCTAGGTAGCTGGCCAGACTGGTCAATGGGACTGGATAGCTAGGTGGCTGGTCTATGGACTGGATAGCTAGTTAGCTGGCTAGACTGGTCTATGGACTGGATAGCTAGGTAGCTGGCTAGACTGGTCTCCGGACTGGATAGCTAAATAGCTAGCTAGACAGGTCTACGGACTGGATAGCTAGGTAGCTGGCTAGACTGGTCTATGGACTGGATAGCTAGGTAGCTGGCTAGACTGGTCTACGGACTGGATAGCTAGGTAGCAGGCCAGACTGTTCTACGGACTGGATAGCTAGGTACCTGGCTAGACTAGTCTACGGACAGAATAGCTAGGTAGCTGACTAGACTGGTCTACGGACTGGATACCTGGGTAACTGCCTAGACTGGTCTACGGACTGGATAGCTATGTAGCTGGCTAGACTGGTCTACTGACTGGATAGTTCGGTAGCTGGCTAGACTGGTCTACTGACTGGATAGTTAGGTAGCTGGCTAGACTGGTCTAAGGACTGGATAGATAGGTAGCTGGCTAGACTAGTCTACGGACTGGATAGCTAGGTAGCTGGCTAGACTGGTCTACGGACTGGATAGCTATGTAGCTGGCTAGACTGGTCTACGGACTGCATAGCTAGGTAGCTGGCTAGACTGGTCTATGTACTGGATAGCTAGGTAGCTATCTAGACTAGTCTACGGACTGGATACCTAGGTAGCTGGCTAGACTGGTCCATGGGACGGGATAGCTAGGTAGCTGGCTAGACTGGTCTACGGACAGAATAGCTAGGTAGCTGACTAGACTGGTCTATGGACTGGATAGCTAGGTAGCTGGCTAGACTGGTCTACGGACTGGATAGCTAAATAGCTAGCTAGACTGGTCTACGGACTGGATAGCTAGGTAGCTGACTAGACTGGCCTACGGACTGGATAGTTAGGTAGCTGGCTAGACTGGTCTATGGGACTGGATAGCTAGGTAGCTGGCTAGACTGGTCTATGGACTGGATACCTAGGTAGCTGGCTAGATTGGTCTATGGACTGGATAGCTAGGTAGCTGGCCAGACTGGTCTATGGGACTGGATAGCTAGGTAGCTGGTCTATGGACTGGATAGCTAGGTAGCTGGCTAGACTGGTCTACGGACTGGATAGCTAAATAGCTAGCTAGACAGGTCTACGGACTGGATAGCTAGGTAGCTGGCTAGACTGGTCTATGGACTGGATAGCTAGGTATCTGGCTAGACTGGTCTTCGGACTGGATAGCTAGGTAGCAGGCCAGACTGTTCTACGGACTGGATAGCTAGGTAGCTGGCTAGACTAGTCTACGGACAGAATAGCTAGGTAGCTGACTAGACTGGTCTACGGACTGGATACCTGGGTAACTGGCTAGACTGGTCTACGGACTGGATAGCTATATAGCTGGCTAGACTGGTCTATGGGACCGGATAGCTAGGTAGCTGGCTAGACTGGTCTACGGACAGAATAGCTAGGTAGCTGACTAGACTGGTCTATGGACTGGATAGCTAGGTAGCTGGCTAGACTGGTCTACGGACTGGATAGCTAAATAGCTAGCTAGACTGGTCTACGGACTGGATAGCCAGGTAGCTGGCTAGATTGGTCTATGGACTGGATAGCTAGGTAGCTGGCTAGACTGGTCTACTGACTGGTGGCTAGGTAGCTGGCTAAACTGGTCTACGGACTGGATAGCTAGGTGGCTGACTAGACTGGTCTACGGACTGGATAGTTAGGTAGCTGGCTAGACTGGTCTACGAACTGGATAGCTAGGTAGCTGGCTGGACTGGTCTACGGACTGGATACCTAGGTAGCTGGCTAGACTGGTCTACGGACTGGATAGCTAGGTAGCTGGCTAGACTGGTCTACGGACTGGATACCTAGGTAGCTGGCTAGACTGGTCTACGGACTGGATAGCTAGGTAGCTGGCTAGACTGGTCTACGGACTGGATAGCTATATAGCTGGTTATACTAGCCTACTGACTGGATGGCTAGGTAGCTGGCTAGACTGGTCTACTGACTGGATGGGTAGGTAGCTGGCTAGACTGGTCTACGGACTGGATACCTTTGTGGCTGGCTAGACTGGTCTATGGGACTGGATAGCTAGGTAGCTTGCTCGACTGGCCTACGGACTGGATAGCTAGGTAGCTGGCTAGACTGGTCTATGGACTGGATAGCTATGTAGCTGGCTAGACTAGTCTACTGACTGGATAGCTAGGTAACTGGCTAGACTGGTCTACTGACTGGATAGCTAGGTAGCTGGCTAGACTGGTCTATGGACTGGATAGCTAGGTAGCTGGCTAGACTGGTCTACGGACTGGATAGCTGGTAGCTGGCTAGACTGGTCTATGGACTGGATAGCTAGGTAGCTGGCTAGACTAGTCTACGGACTGGATAGCTAGGTAGCAGGCTAGACTGGTCTACGGACTGGATAGCTGGTAGCTGGCTAGACTGGTCTATGGACTGGATAGCTAGGTAGCTATCTAGACTAGTCTACGGACTGGATAGCTAGGTAGCTGACTAGACTGGTCTATGGGACTGGATAGCTAGGTAGCTGGCTAGACTGGTCTACGGACTGGATAGCTAGGGAGCTGGCTAGACTGTTCTACGGACGGGATAGCTAGGTAGCTGGCTAGACTGGTCTACGGACGGGATAGCTAGGTAGCTGGCTAGACTGGTCTACGGACAGAATAGCTAGGTAGCTGACTAGACTGGTCTACTGACTGGATAGCTGGGTAGCTGGCTAGACTGGTCTATGGACTGGATAGCTATGTAGCTGGCTAGACTAGTCTACTGACTGGATAGCTAGGTAACTGGCTAGACTGGTCTACGGACTGCATAGCTAGGTAGCTGGCTAGACTGGTCTATGGACTGGATAGCTAGGCAGCTATCTAGACTGGTCTACGGACTGGATAGCTAGGTAGCTGGCTAGACTGGTCTACGGACTGGATAGCTAGGTAGCTGGCTAGACTGGTCTATGGACTGGATATCTCTGTTGCTGGCTAGACTGGTCTACGGACTGGATAGCTAAATAGCTAGCTAGACTGATACATACTGGTTATTCGTAGTTAAAAACAACTGAATTGGAAGAACAGCACCTCATATTTCTCTAGTGCAGCTCACACCCCAGCGGTATGAACATTGACTTCTCTAACTTCAAGTAACCCCTTGCTTTCCCTCTCTCTGTCATCACCCCCCCCCCCCCCGCCACATTAGTTGTTCTGCTAGTCTCCCTGTTCGTATATCTTGCGTGACCAGCAATAGACCATTGTGAGCTCCACCTTTCTTCGGCCATCGTTGCTGGCTCTGATTTGTTCTGGACCTTTCCATACCTCTCGTTTCCCTTTCCCCTGACTCTTAGTCTGAAGAACGGTCTCGACCCAAAACGTCAACTATTCCTTTTCTTCAGCGATGCTGCCTGCCCCGCCGAGTCAGACCTGTGTTTGTGTCTATCGTCGGTGTAAACCTGCATCTACAGTTCCTTCGTCAGTGCGAATTCAGTGGGAGGAGGGGCCTGTCTCTGCGCTGTATCTCAAAACTAGACTTAACCAATCAACATTGGTGTCCAGCTCATTTATTTACATTGTGTATATGAATTGGATTGGCATAAAATTGTCTCTCGTGTTGGATTGTGATAGTGTGCAGGGATCGTTGGTCGGTGCGGACTCGGTGGGCCTGTTTCCGCACTGTATCTGTAAAATAACTAAAGCATTAATAGTGTAGGAAGGAACTGCAGATGCCGATTGAAACCGAAGATTGACACAAAATGCTGGAGTAACTCAGCGGGACAGGCAGCATCTCTGGCAAGAAGGAATGGGTGATGTTTCGAGTTGAGACCCTTCTTCAGACTGAGAGTCGGGGAAAGGGAAAAGAGAGATATAGAGATTTTTTCCTCTATTATTTAAACACTGATTCTATTCGATAGCTTGTTGCGCAATCCGCAGGCATTGCCACTTTCATTTCACTGTACATCTCGTATGTGTATCTGACAAATAAACTGGACGTGACTTGACGTACAGAGATAGAGAACAAATGTTTTCCTGTTTTCTCTCTCCCGCCTTTCATAAAACGTGGGATAAAATTAGCTACCCTGCAATCCACAGGAGCTGATCCTGAGTCAATAGAACATTGGAAAATTATCACCAATGCAACCACGATTTCTAGAGCCTCTTCTTTAAGTACCCTGGTAGCATACCATCAGGCCCTGGGGATTTATCTATCTGCAGTCCCAGTCTATCTAACACCATTTCCTGCCTAATGTGGATTTCCTTCCGTTCCTCTGTCATTCCAGATCCTCTGGCCACTACTATATCAGGAAGATTGTTTGTGTCCTCCTTAGTGAAGACAGATCCAAAGTACCTGTTCAACTCATCTGCCATTTCCTTGTTCCCCATAATTAATTCACCTTTTTCGGTCTTCAAGGGTCCACCTTTGGTCTTAACTATTTTTTCCTCTTCACATACCTAAAGAAGCTTTTACTATCCTGCTTTATATTCCTGGCTAGCTTACCTTCATACCTCATCTTTTCTCCCCGTATTGTCTTTTTGGTTATCTTCTGTTGTTCTATAAACAGTACCCAATGCTCTTGCTTCCCACTCATCTTTGCTACGTTGTAATTTTATACTGTACCTGACTTCCCTTGTCAGCTATGGTCGCCCCATACTCTCCTTGGAATCTTTCTTCCTCCTAGGAATGAACTGATCCTGCACCTTCTGTATTATTCCTAGAAATACCTGCCATTTTTGTTCCAGTCTTCCCTGCTATTGTATCTTTCCAGTCAACTTTGACCAGCTCCTCCCTCATGGTCCCGTAGTCCCCTTTATTCAACTGTAACACTGACACCTCCGATCTACCCTTCTCCTTCTCCAATTGTAGATTAAACCTGTCCACCATGTTATGGTCACTGCCTCCTAATGGCTCATTAACTTCAAGGACCTTTCTCAAATCCGGTTCATTACATAACACTAAATCCAGAATTGCCTTCTCCCTGGTAGGAGAGAGTAGGGGTGGAGATGGGATGGAATAGGAGGGGGTGGAGAGGCAGGGAGAGGAGGGGGTAGAGAGTGGGAGGAGAGGAGGAAATGGAGAGGGGGAGGTGGAGAGGTGCAGGGGGAGGAGGGGAGAGGGAGATGTGGAGAGAGTGGAGGGGGAAGGGGGAGAGAGTGGGGTGGGGAAGTCGGGAGAGGAAGGAGGGGTAGAAGGAGGGGAGAGGGGAGGGGAGGGGTGGGGAGAGGAGGAGGGCGGGGGGAGGAGATGGGGAAATGTAGAGGGGGCAAGGAGACGGGGGACCAGAGGGGAATAGGGAGAGAGTGGGGAAGGGGAGGAGGGAGAGGGGAGGAGGAGAGAGGTGAGGCGGTGAGAGGCGAGGGGGAGGGAGGTGAGGAGACAGGTGAGGGGGAGCGAGTGGGGAGGGGAAGGGTAGAGGGAGAGGGGTGAATGGGGAGGGAGAGAGGGGATGTGAGGGAGGTGGGGAGGGAGGGGAAGGAGGAGAGGGGGGAGAGAGAGTAGGGGAGAGGGTAGGGAAAGAGAGAGACAAGGCGGAGAGAGGTGAGGGGGTGAGAGGCAAGGTGTGGGGGTGAGTGGGTGTGGGGGGGGGGGTGAGTGGGCGGAGGGGTGTGGGGGTGAGTGGGTGAGGTGTGAGTGGGTGAGTGCGTGTGGGGGTGAGTGGGTGTGGGTGTAGGGTTGAGTGGGTGCGGGTGTGGGGGTGAGTGGGTGTGGGGGTGAGTGGGTGTGGGGTGAGTGGCTGTGGGGGTGAGTGGCTGTGGGGGTGAGTGGCTGTGGGGGTGAGTGGCTGTGGGGGTGAGTGGGGGTGGGGGTGAGTGGGGGTGGGGTTTGGGGTGAGTGGGGGTGTGTGGGTGTGGGGATGAGTGGGTGAGTGGGTGTAGGGGATGAGTGGGTGAGTGGGTGTCGGGGGTGAGTGGGTGTGGGGGTGAGTGGGTGTAGGGTTGTGGGTGTGGGGGTGAGTGCGTGTGGGTGTGGGGGAGAGTGGGTTTGGGGGTGTAGGAGTGAGTGGGTGTGTGGGTGAGTGGGTGTGGGGTTGAGTGAGGGTTAGTGGATGTGGGGGTGGGTGTGATTGGGTGTGTGGGTGAGTGGGTGTGGGGTGTGGGGGTGAGTGGGTGTGGGGTTGAGTGAGGGTTAGTGGGTGAGTGGGTGTGGTGGGTGAGTGGGTGTGGTGGGTGAGTGGGTGTGGGGGTGAGTGGGTGTGGGAATGAGTTAGGGTTAGTGGGTAAGTGGGTGT
Organism: Raja brachyura; assembly: GCA_963514005.1. Next base: position 110,355 of record CAUPSL010000677.1, on the reverse strand, counting down.
GGTTGTGGGTGGGGCTGAGTGGGTGGGGGTGAGTGGGTGGGGGTGAGTGGGTGAGTGGGTGAGTGTGGTTGTCGGGGTGTGGGGGTGAGTGGGGTTGAGTGGGTGTGGGGGAGAGGGGGTGTGGGGGGTGAGTGGGTGTTGGGGTGAGTGGATGTGGGGGTGTAGGGGTGTGTGGGTGAGTGGGTGTGGGAATGAGTTAGGGTTAGTGGGGGTGAGTGGGTAAGTGGGTGTGGTTGTTGGTGGGGGTGAGTGGATGTGGGGGTGTGGGGGTGAGTGGGTGTGGGGGTGAGTGGGTGTGGGGGTGAGTGGGGTTGGGGGTGAGTGGGGGTGTGGGGGTGAGTGGGTGTGGGGTTGAGTGGGTGTGGGGTTGAGTGGGTCTCGGGGGTGAGTGCGTGTGGGTGTGGGGGTTGAGTGGGTGTGGGCCTCGAGTGGGTGTGGGGGTGAGTGAGTGGGGGAGGGGTAAGTGGCTGTGGGGGTGAGTGGGGTTGAGTGGGTGAGGCGGTGGGGTTGTGTGGGTGTGGGTTTGAGTGGGTGAATGGGTGTGGGGTTGAGTGGGTGTGGGGTTGAGTGGGTGTGGGGTTGAGTGGGTGTGGGTGTGGGGTTGAGTGGGGGTGTGGGGTTGAGTGGGTGTGGGTGGTGGGTTGAGTGGGGGTGAGTGGGTGTGGGGTTGGGTGTGGGGTTGAGTAGGTGTGGGTGTGGGGTTGAGTGGGTGAGTGGGGGTGAGTGGGTGTTGGGGTGAGTGGGGGTGAGTGGGTGTGGGGTTGAGTGGGTGTGGGGTTGAGGGGGCGTGGGGGTGAGTGGGTGAGTAAGGGTGTGGGTGTGGGGCTGAGTGAGAGTGAGGGTTAGTGGGTGTGGGGTGTGGGGGTGAGTGGGTGTGGTGGGTGAGTGGGTGTGGGGGTGAGTGGGTGTGGGGGTGGTTGGGTGTGCGGGTGAGTGGGTGTGGGGGTGAGTGGGTGAGTGGGTGTGGGAATGAGTTAGGGTTAGTGGGTGTGCGGGTGAGTGGGTAAGTGGGTGTGGTTGTTGGTGGGGCTGAGTGGGTGTGGGGGTGAGTGGGTGAGTGGGTGAGTGTGGTTGTGGGGGTGTCGGGGTGTGGGGGTGAGTGGGGGTGAGTGGGGGTGGGTGGGTGTGGGGGTGAGTGGGTGTGGGGGCGGTTGGGTGTGGGGGTGAGTGGGTGTGGGGGTGAGTGGGTGTGGGTGTTGGGGTGAGTGGATGTGGGGGTGTGGGGTTGAGTGGGTGTGGGGGTGAGTGGGTGAGTGGGTGTGGGAATGAGTTAGGGTTAGTGGGTGTGGGGGTGAGTGGGTAAGTGGGTGTGGTTGTTGGTGGGGGTGAGTGGATGTGGGGGTGTGGGGGTGAGTGGGTGTGGGGGTGTGGGGGTGAATGGGTGTGGGGGTGGGTGTGGGGGTGAGTGGGGTTGGGGGTGAGTGGGGGTGTGGGGTTGAGTGGGTGTGGGGTTGAGTGGGTGTGGGGGGGTAAGTGGGTGTGGGGGGTGAGTGCGTGTGGGTGTGGGGGTGAGTGTGTGTGGGTGAGGGGGTGAGTGGGGGTGAGGGTGAGGGGGGGGGAGTGGGGGTTGAGTGGGTGTGGGGCTTGAGTGGGTGTGGGGGTGAGTGAGTGAGTGGGGGAGGGGTAAGTGGCTGTGGGGGTGAGTGGGGTTGAGTGGGTGAGGCGGTGGGTTGGTGTGGGTTTGAGTGGGTGAGTGGGGGTGAATGGGTGTGGGGTTGGGTGTGGGGTTGAGTGGGTGTGGGTGGGGGGTTGAGTGGGAGTGGGTGTGGGTGGGGGGTTGAGTGGGTGTGGGTGTGGGGGTGAGGGGTTGGGTGTGGGTTTGAGTGGGTGTGGGTGGTGGGTTGAGTGGGGGTGAGTGGGTGTGGGGTTGAGTGGGTGTGGGGGTGTGGGGTTGAGTAGGTGTGGGTTTGAGTGGGTGTGGGCGTGGGGTTGAGTGGGTGAGTGGGTGAGGGGGTGGGGTTGAGTGGGTGTTGGGGTGAATGGGGGTGAGTGGGGTGTGTGGTTGTGGGTGTGGGGTTGAGTGGGTGTGGGTGAGGGGTTGAGGGGGCGAGTGGGTGAGTAAGGGTGTGGGGGTGAGTGGGTGTGGGAGTGAGTGGGTGTGGGAGTGAGTGGGTGTGGGGGTGAGTGGGTGAGTGAGGGTGTGGGTGTGGGGGGGGTGATTGGGTGTGGGGGAGGTGTGGGGGTGAGTGGGTGTGGGGGGGGTGTGGGGGTGAGTGGGTGTGGCGGTGTGGGGTTGAGTGGGTGTGGGGTTGAGTGGGTGTGGGGTTGAGTGGGTGTGGGGTTGAGTGGGTGTGGGGTTGAGTGGGTGTGGGGGTGTGGGGGTGAGTGGGTGTGGGGGTGTGTGGGGTGTGGGGTGTGGGGGTTAGTGGGTGGGGGTGAGTGGGTGTGGGAGTGGGTGTGGGAGTGGGTGTGGGGGGGTGAGTGGGTGTGGTGAGTGGGTGGGGGTGAGTGGGTGTGGGGGTAAGTGTGTGTGGGTGAGTGGGTGTGAGGGTGAGGGGGGGTGTGTGGGTGTGGGGGTTGAGTGGGTGTGGGGCTTGTGTGGGGGTGAGTGAGTGAGTGGGGAGGGGTAAGTGGGTATGGGGGTGAGTGGGGTTGAGTGGGTGTGGGTTTCAGTGGGTGTGGGGTTGAGTGGGTGAGTGGGTGTGGGTGTGGGGTTGAGTGGGTGTGGGGTTGAGTGGGTTGGGTGTGGGGTTGAGTAGGTGTGGGTTTGAGTGGGTGTGGGGGTGAGTGGGGTTGAGTGGGGTGTGGGGTTGAGTGGTTGTGGGTGTGGGTTTGAGTGGATGTGGGTGTGGAGTTGAGTGGGGGTGAGTGGGTGTGGGGGTGAGTGGGGGTGAGTGGGTGTGGGGGTGAGTGGGGGTGGGGTTGAGTGGGAGTGGGGTTGAGTGGGGTATGGGGTTGAGTGGTTGTGGGTGTGGGGTTGAGTGGGGGTGAGTGGGGGTGAGTGGGTGAGTGGGGGTGAGTGGGTGTGTGGGGGTGTGGGGTGAGTGTGGGTGTGGGTGTGTGGGGGTGAGTGTGGGTGTGTGTGAGTGTGGGGGTGGGTGGGGGTGTGGGGGTGAGCGTGGGTGTGGGGGTGAGCGTGGGTGTGGGTGTGTGTGGGGGTGAGTGTTGGTGTGGGGGTGAGTGTGGGTGAGTGGGTGTGTGGGGGTGAGTGTGGGGGTGGGTGGGGGTGTGGGGGTGAGCGTGGGTGTGGGGGGTGAGCGTGGGTGTGGGGGTGAGTGTGGGTGTGTGTGGGGGTGAGTGTTGGTGTGGGGGTGAGTGTGGGTGTGGGGGTGAGTGGGTGTGTGGGGGTGTGTGGGGGTGGGGGTGTGTGGGTGAGTGTGGGTGTGTGTGTGTGTGTGAGTGTGGGGGTGGGGGTGTGGGGTTGTGTGGGTGTGGGGTTGTGTGCGTGAGTGGGGGTGTGGGTGTGGGTGTGTGGGTGTGTGTGTGTGCGTGTGTGGGTGTGTGGGGGTGAGTGGGTGAGAGTGTGCCCGCCCATCCTGCGCCATGACGTCAGTCTCCCCGCCCACACTGCGCCATGACGTCCCATTGCCCGCCCACCCTGCGCCGTGACGTCCCTCTCCCCGCCCGCCCTGCGCCGTGACGTCCGTCTCCCCGCCCACCCTGCGCCGTGACGTCCCCGCCAGTGCGAGGCCGTTGCTCGAGCCGGACGCTGCAAGATGGCGGTTTGTTTTGGAATGTGAAGGCGGCCACAGCGGGACAGACGGACAGACGGGCAGCGGCTGTGGGGACAAGACACTGGAGTTTCACCCCCACACCCTGATGCTGATGATGATGCTGCTGCTACTTCACACTGAAGGTACACACACTAAATCACAGCACAAGAGCAGTTGAGTCCAGGAGCAAAGACAGACAGACAGACGTCCTTCTGCAGTTGTACAGTGCAGGGCCCTGGTGACACCACACCTGCAGTCCTGCAGTGTTGGCTGCAGCTTTGCACATGTCACGGGAGGGAGGGAGGGAGGGACACAAGGTTCAGCATTTGCAACAGGGAATTAGCAGCAACACCAGCAAGTTTGCGGATGACACAAAGCTGGGTGGCCGCAGTCAGTGTGGGCTGTGAAGAGGATGTTAGGAGGTTGCAGGGGGACCTGGACAGGTTGGGGGAGTGGGCAGGTGGAGGTAGACACAGCACTCACTTGGTCACAGTGTGTGGAGAGAGGGAGCGAGAGAGACAGAGGGTGAGAGAGAGAGACAGACAGAGAGAGAGACCGAGAGAGAGGGAGAGAGAGAGGGTGAGAGAGGGAGAGAAAGAGAAACAGACAGAGAGACAGATGGGGAGAAAGAGACATAGAGAGAGACAGTGGGAGATGGGGAGAGCGAGAGAGAGGGAGAGGTACAGAGAGAGAGAGAGGGAGAGACAGAGACAGAGACACAGGGAGAAAGAGAGACAGAGAGTGAGATACAGGAGGAGAGAGGGAGAGAAAGAAAAAGAGAGGGAATGAGAGAGAGACAGATGCAGACACTTTGAGAGGGATAGAGAGACAGACAGACAGAGAGATATGGCGAAAGAGAGACAGAGAGAGAGAGAGAAAAACAGACAGAGATAGAGACAGATGGGCTGAAAGACAGAGGAGAGAGAGAGAGAGAGAGGGACAGAGAGAGAGGGAGAGAAAGAGACAGACGGAGAGAGACAGACAGAGGGAGAGAAAGAGAGACAGAGGGAGAGAAAGAGAGACAGAGGGAGATACAGGAGGAGAGAAAGGAGACAGAGAGAAAGAAAGGGACAAAGTGAGAGATACCGATAAAGAAAGAGGGACAGAGATAGAGAGACAGAGAGAGAGGGAGAGAAAGACAAAGACAGAGACAGATAGAGAGAGACAGATGGGGAGAAAGACAGACAAACAGAGAGAGAGAGAGAGATAGACAGGGAGAGGGACAGAGAGAGTGAGAGAGAGGGACACTCAGAGAGAAAGAGAGGAAAAGAGAGACAGAGGGTGATACAGGAGGAGAGAGACAGAGAGAGAAAGAAAGAGTCAAAGAGAGAGATAGAGGGACGGAGATAGTCAGAGAGACAGACACAGAGAGAGAGACAGGCAGAGAGAGAGGGACAGAGACAGGGAGACAGACAGAGAGAGACAAAGAGAGGGAGAGATAGACAGACAGAGAGAGAGACAAAGAGAAACAGACACAGATGGGGAGAAAGAGAGATCGATAGAGAGAGAGACAGGGAGAGAAACAGACAGAGCGACAGAGAGAGACAGATGGGGAGAAAGACAGACAAATAGAGGGAGAGGGAGAGAGATCGGGAGAGAGATAGGGAGAGGGACAGAGAGAAAGGGAGAGAAAGAGACAGATGGGGAGAAAGAGAGACAGATGGAGAGAGAGAGAGAGAGGGAGGGAAAGAGAGAGACAGGGAAAGAGAGAGACAGAGGGAGATGCAGGAGGACAGAGAGAAAGAAAGAGACAAAGAGAGAGATAGCGACAAAGAGAGAGGGGGACAGATAGAGAGACAGACAGACAGAGGGAGAGAAAGACAAACAGACAGAGAGACAGAGGGAGAGAGACAGATGGGGAGAAAGACAGACAAATAGAGAGACAGAGAGAGAGGGAGAGAGACAGATAGATAGATAGACATGGAGAGGAGCAGAGAGAGAGAGAGGGAGAGAAAGAGACAAACAGAGAGACAGACGGGGAGAAAGAGAGACAGGGAAAGAGACAGAGAGGGAGATAGAGGAGGAAAGAGAGAGACAGAGAGAGAAAGAAAGTGAAAGCGAGAGATAGAGTGAAAGAGATAGGGACAGAGAGAGAGATAGAGACAGACAGAGAGAGGGTGAGACAGAGAGAGGCACACACAAAGAGAGAGGGACAGAAACAGATAGAGTGAGGAAGAGAAAGAGAGACAGATGGGGAGAAAGAGAGACAGATAGAGAGTGACAGAGGGAGAGAAATAGAAACAGACAGAGACAGATGGGGAGAAAGAGACATAGAGAGAGAGGGAGAGAGATTGAGAGAGAGAGGGAGAGGTACAGAGAGAGAGGGAGAGAAAGAGACAAACAGAGAGAGACAGGGAGAAAGAGAGACAGAGAGAGAGAGACAGAGAGGTAGGTAAGGGAGGAGAGAGAGGGAGAGAAAGAGAGAGAGAGAGAGAGAGGGAATGAGAGAGAGAGACACACACAGAAAGACAGATACAGACACTTTGAGAGGGACAGAGAGAGAGACAGAGACAGACAGACAGAGAGAGACAGATGAGGCGAAAGAGACATAGAGAGAGAGAGAGAGAAAGGGAGAGACAGAGGGAGATACGGGGAGGAGAGAGACACAGAGAAAGAAAGAAAGATCGAGAGAGAGAGAGAAAGTTAGAGATAGAGAGACACAGACAGAGAGAGAGAGAGAAACGGAGTGAAAAAGAGAGAGACAGATACAACCACTTTGTCATAGTGTGGGGAGATATATATATGTATATATATATATATGTGCATATATGTATATATATGTGTGTATATATATATATATATATGTATGTGTATATATATATGTGTGTGTGTATATATGTGTGTGTATATATATATATGTATGGAAGTTGGGATGTAATGTTAAAATTGTACATTCTGGAGTATGGTGTACAATTGTGGTTGCCAAATTATAGGAAAGATGTCAACAAAATAGAGAGAGTACAGAGGAGATTTACTAGAATGTTGCCTGGGTTCCATCAACTAATTTGCAGAGAGAGGTTGAACAAGTTAGGTCTTTATTTTTTGCAGCGCAGAAGGTTAAGGGGGGACTTGTTAGAGGTCTTTAAAACGATGAGAGCGATAGACAGAGTTGAAGTTGATAAGCTTTTTCCATTGAGAGTAGGGAAGATTCAAACAAGAGGACATGATTTGAGAATTAAGGGACAGAAGTTTAGGGGTAGCATGAGGGGGAACTTCTTTACTTAGAGAGTGGGAGCTGTGTGGAACTTCAGCTCCACACCCTGACCCACACCAAAGTGCTGCAGTCACTTTGTCATAGAGTGTGGAGAGAGAGATGGAGAGAGAGAGAGGGAGAGACGGAGACAGACAGAGAGTGAGACGGAGACAGACGGAGACAGACAGAGAGAGAGACGGAGACAGAGACAGAGAGAGACAGATACACACACAGACACAAACACGCACACACACACACACACACACACACACACACACACACACAGGCACAGAGAGAGAGACAGAGGGGGAGAAACAGAGACATAGAGAGACAGACAGACAGGGAGATACAGGGGGAGAGAGCGTGAGAAAGAGAGAGAAAGAAAGACAGAGTGAGAGGAAGAGAGAGAGACATAGATTATATATATATTTATATACCTTTTCAAATATATATATATATATATATATATATATATATATATATATATATATATATATATATATATGTATATGTGCATACACACACATATATGCACCGCCATTCAATATGATCATGGCTGATCATCCAACTCAGTATCCCGTACCTGCCTTCTCTCCATACCCTCTCATCCCCATAGCCACAAGGGCCACATCTAATTCCCTCTTAAATACAGCCAATGAACTGGCCTCATCTACCCTCTGTGGCAGAGAGTTCCAGAGACTCACCACTCTCTGTGTGAAAAAAGTCTTTCTCATCTCGGTCATAAAGGATTTCCCCTTATCCTTAAGCTGTGACTCTTGACCTGGACTTCCCCAACATCGGGAACAATCTTCCTGCATCTAGCCTGTCCAACCCCTTAAGTATTTTGTAAGTTTCTATAAGATCCCCTCTCAATTTCCTAAATTCTAGAGAGTATAAACCAAGTCTATCCAGTCTTTCATCATAAGACAATCCTGACATCCCAGGGATCAGTCTGGTGGAGTAGGGGAGTAGCTTCTAAGGGGAGTAGGGGGCAACCGTGGCTGACAAGAGAAGTTAAGGATAGAATAAAACTAAAAGAAAAGATATATAACACAGCAAAGACTAACCATATAACATATAACAATTACAGCACGGAAACAGGCCTTCTCGGCCCTTCCAGTCTGTGCCGACCATTTATTTTCCCCTAGTCCCATCTACCTGCACTCAGACCATGCCCCTCCATTCCATTCCCGTCCATAAACCTATATAGTAACCGGAAGCCCGAGGACTGAAAAGATGAAGTACATAGAAACATAGACAATAGGTGTAGGAGTAGGCCATTTGACCCTCGAGCCTGCACCACTATTCAATATGATCATGGCTGAACATCCAACTCAGTATCGTGTACCACCTGCCTTATCTCCATACCCTCTGATCCATTTAGCAACAAGGGCCACATCTAACTCCCTCTTAAATATAGCCAATGAACTGGCCTCAACTAGCTTCTCGTAGTATTGGTCCCCCTCGGGTTCAAGTGCAACCCGTCCTTTTTCTGGAAGGTGTGACGTGTACACTTGAACTCGACGGGGACCAATATCTTGGCGGGGAGATGTGCAATGACTTTCAACTAGAACGGTTGGGGGGGGGGGGGGGGGGGAGGGACTAAAATAGAGAAAGTTAGTGGACTGTATGAGGCAGAGAAGGGAAGCACTCAGACCCAACATGTTAGGGAGAAAGAAGAAAAATATAATAAACAGAGAATAAGAGGTGGTGGGTTTCTTAAATGTGTGAGCAGAGAGACAGAGGGGTGTAAAATGAGGGTAGAAGCAATAGGTAGCAAGGTGAAAAGTAAAAGTGGCAGGCAGACAAATCCAGGGCAAAAATCATAAAGGGCTACTTTTCAACTTAATTGTATAAGGGTCAAGAGTGTTGTAAAAACAAGCCTGAAGTCTTTGTGTCTCAATGCAAGGAGCATTCGTAATAAGGTGGATGAGTTGAATGTGCAGATAGCTATTAATGACTATGATATATTTGTGATCACGGAGACATGGCTCCAGGGTGAGCAAGGCTGGGAGCTGAACATCCAGGGATATTCAATATTCAGGAGGGATAGACAGAAAGGAAAAGGAGGTGGGGTAGCGTTGCTGGTTAGAGAGGAGATTAACGCAATGGAAAGGAAGGACATTAGCATGGAGGATGTAGAATCGGTATGGGCAGAGCTGCGAAACACTAAGGGGCAGAAAATGCTGGTAGGTGTCGTGTACAGGCCACCTAAAAGTAGTCATGAAGTTGGGGATGGTATCAAACAGGAAATTAGAAATGCGTGCGACAAAGGCAAAACAGTTATAATTGGTGACTTCAATCTATGTATAGATTGGGTGAATCAAATTGGCAGGGGTGCTGAGGAAGAGGATTTCTTGGAATGGATACCACCATCTCCATATATCCATACCCTCTGATCCATTTAGCCACAAGGGCCACATCTAACTCCCTCTTAAATATAGCCTATGAACTGCCCTCTGTGGCAGAGAGTTTCAGAGACTCACCACTCTCTGTGTGTCATTCTCATCTCGGTCTTAAAGGATTTCCCCCCCTATCCTTAAGCTGTGACCCCTTGTCCTGGACTTCCCCAACATCGGGAACAATAGTCCTGCATCTAGCCTGTCCAACCCCTTAAGTATTTTGTTAAAGAAGGAACTGTAGATGCTGGAGAATCGAGGGTTACACAAAAAGCTGGAGAAACTCAGCGGGTGCAGCAGCATCTAAGGAGTGAAGGAGATAGGCGACGTTTCGGGTCGAGACCCTTCTTCAGACTGGTCAGGGATCAGGGAAACGAGAGATATAAACAGTGATATGGAGAGATAAAGCAAGAACAATGAGTGAAAGATATGCAAAAAAGTATTGGTGATAAGGAAAGCAGGCCATTGTAAGCTGTTTCTGGTGTGAAAATGAGAAGCTAGTGCGACTTGGGGGGGGGGGGGGGGGGGGGAGATGGAGAAGGAATGTCAGGGCCCGAGGGCTGAGGGAGAGGTGGGGGGGGAAGGAGCAGTCTGGGTTAACAGAATTGAGAAAATTCAATGTTTAAGCCCAGAGGATGCAGACTCCCCAAGCGGAATATGAGATGTTGTTCCTCAAACTTGCGGTGTTGTTCACTCTGGCCATGGAGGACGCCCAGGACCGAGAGGTCGGATACGGAGTGGGAGGGGGAGTTGAAGTGCTGAGCCACCGGGAGGTCGGGTTGGTTATTGCGGACCGAGCGGAGGTGTTCGGCGAAATGATCGCCTAGCCTCCGCTTGGTCTCACCGATGTAGATTAGCTGGCATCTGGAGCAACGGATGCAGTAGACGAGGTTGGAGGAGGTGCAGGTGAACCTCTGTCGGACTTGGAATGACTGCTTGGGTCCCTGAAAGGAGTGGATGGGGGAGGTGAAGGAACAAGTGTAGCATCTCTTGCGGTTGCACCAGATGCCAGCTAATCTACATCGGTGAGACCAAGCGGAGGCTAGGCGATCGTTTCGCTGAACACCTCCGCTCGGTCCGCAATAACCAACCCGACCTCCCGGTGGCTCAGCACTTCAACTCCCCCTCCCACTCCGTATCCGACCTCTCGGTCCTGGGCCTCCTCCATGGCCAGAGTGAACATCACAGCAAGTTTGAGGAACAACATCTCATATTCCGCTTGGGGAGTCTGCATCCTCTGGGCTTAAACATTGAATTTTCTCAATTCTGTTAACCCAGACTGCTCCTTTCCCCCCCCACCTCTCCCTCAGCCCTCGGGCCCTGACATTCCTTCTCCATCTCCCCCCCCCCCCCCCCAAGTCGCACTAGCTTCTCATTTTCACACCAGAAACAGCTTACAATGGCCTGCTTTCCTTATCACCAATACTTTTTTGCATATCTTTCACTCATTGTTCTTGCTTTATCTCTCCATATCACTGTTTATATCTCTCGTTTCCCTGATCCCTGACCAGTCTGAAGAAGGGTCTCGACCCGAAACGTCGCCTATCTCCTCCACTCCTTAGATGCTGCTGCACCCGCTGAGTTTCTCCAGCTTTTTGTGTAACCCTTAAGTATTTTGTAAGTTTCTATAAGATCGCCTCTCAATCTCCTAAATTCCAGAGAGTATAAACCGAGTCTATCCAGTCTTTCTTCATAAGACAGTCCTGACATCCCAGGAATGGGGATCCCAGAGAAGTGAACCTTCTCTGCACTCCCTCTATAGCAATAATGTCCTTCCTCAGATTTGGAGACCAAAACTGTACGCAATACTCCAGGTTTGGTCTCACCAAGACCCTGCACAACTCCCTGCTCCTACACTCATCCTTTTGCCATGAAAGCTAACATACCATTCGCTTTCTTCACTGCCTGCTGCACCTGCATGCCTGCTTTCAATGACTGGTGTACCATGACACCCAGGTCTCACTGCATCTCCCCTTTTCCTAATCAGCCACCATTCAGATAATATTCTGCTTTCCTGTTTTTGTCACCAAAGTGGATAACCTCACATTTTTTTGCATATTATACTGCATCTGTCAAACATTTCCCACTCACCCAGCCTATCCAAGTCACCTTGCATTCTCCTAGCATCCTCCTCACAACTAACACTGTCCCCCAGCTTAGTATCATCCACAAACTTAGAGATATTGCCTTTAGTTCCCTCATCCAGATCATTAATGTATATTGTAAATAGCTGTGGTCCCAGCATTGAGCCTTGCGGTACCCCACTAGTCACTGCCTGCCATTGTGAAAAGGACCCGTTTACTCCTACTCTTTGCTTCCTGTTTGCCAGCCAGTTCTCTATCCACATCAATACTGAACCCCCAATTCCGTATGCTTTATGTTTGTATACTAATCTCTCATGTGGGACCTTGTCGAAAGCCTTCTGGAAGTCCAGATATACCACATCCACTTGTTCTCCCTTATCCACGCTACTAGTTACATCCTTGAAAAATTCCACAAGATTCGTTAGATATGATTTACCTTTTGTAAATCCATACTGACTTTGTCCAATGATTTCACCACTTTCCAAATGTGCTGCTATCCCATCTTTAATAACTGACTCTAGCAATTTCCCCACTACCAATGTTAGATAACTGGTCTGTAATTCCCCGTTTTCTCTCTATCTAACTATATATATCTCTCTATATCTTTATCTATATCTATCTATATATATATATATATATATATATATATATATATATATATATATATATATATATATCTAAAGGTTGGAATGTAAAGATAAAATTGCACAATTTATTGGTGAGGCCAGTTCTGGAGTTTGGTGTACAATTCTGGTCACCAAATTATAGGAAAGATGTCAACAAAATAGAGAGAGTATAGAGGAGATGGGGAACAGAGATAGAGGGGCGGACAGAGAGAGGGGTGGACAGAGAGAGGGGACAAAGAGAGAGAGAGAGAGAGGGGGGGGACAGAGAGGGAGAGCGACAGAGAGATAGAAAAGGAGAGGGATGGAGAGAGGGAGAGAGACAGACAGAACAAGTGAGAGACAGACAGACAGACAGAGTGAGACAGACAGACAGACAGACAGAGCGAGACAGACAGGGAGAGCGAGACAGAAAGAGAGGGTGAGAGAACAAAGGGGACTATGCAGGCATGAGAGAGGAGCTGGCCAAGGTGGACTGGAAAGAGATACTAGCAGGAATGACGGTGGAACAGCAATGGCAGGCATTTCTGGGCATTCTCCGGAAGACGCAGGATCATTTCATTCCAAAAAGGAAGAAAGAGACTTCCGGTGGCGCCATGTTCTAGGGGAGAACAGCACCAGATCAGCTCCGTAAAAATCTGTAAAAAAAACGGGGCTAAAGGAGGGTGCTAACGCTACTTACCGCAGGAGATCGATTAAAAACGGCTCCGGTGCGATTGAAGGCTGCGTGACGTCATCAGGCGCGCGACTTCGGTAAGAAATTTAAAATGCAGCACTCCTCCCCTCCCCCGAAGAAAACGGGCCTAAGAAAAGAGGCTGGCACCACCAAAGCCTCGGGCTCGAGTCTGACTGCCTCCCAGGAAGAGATCTCACAGAGAAAAGTGGAAATGGAAGAGTTTAAAAATTCCATGATAGGTGAGATGAAGAAACTGGTGAAAGAAATAAAAGATCTGAAGAAGGAATATAAAGATGAATTTAAAGACATGAAGAAAGAATATAAAGATGAAATAAAAAATCTAAAAGCGGAGATTCTGGTGTCTCAGGAGAGAATTAAAGTGGAATTAACAAAAGAAGTTACCGAGACGGTAAAGATTATGATGAGCGAATGGAAAAGTAAGACGGAGGCTGAATTTCAAAACCGATTCTCTGAGATAAACGCCAAGGTTGCTGGGTTGGAACAAATGCTGAATGATAAGATAGATCCTATTACCATTACAATTGACCAACACAATGATACACTTAAAGATTTGGCTGATTTTGCTGTAAAAAGTGCCAAGGAAACTGAGAAGTTACTTGCCGAGAATAAACGCCTCTCAGAACTACTTCGCAAAATAAATGAGAAATGTATTGATTTGGAGGGCCGACAAAGACGTAAGAATTTGCGAATTGTAGGATTGACCGAAGGTTGTGAAGGAAATCAAGATCCACGAAAATTTGTTGCAAAACTCCTAAAAGACATTCTGGAATTGGATGAAGAACCACTATTGGGCCGTGCCCACAGGGCTTTAAGACGGGCCCCTGGGAGAGGTGCACCACCCAGACAAATGATTGTAAAGGTGGTGTATGATCACGTCTTTGAAGATATGATGAAGATAATAATGAGAAAGAGAAATTTGAAATACGAAGGAAATAACATTAGTATCTTCAGAGATTACCCAGCGGAAGTTGCTAAGAGAAGATCCTTATTCACTGAAACAAGAGGCATTCTACGGAATTTAAAGAATACAGTGGATCTCAGATATGGCTTGATGTACCCAGCAACACTGAGAGCGACCTATGACAACGAGGAACACCGCTTCATTAAGCATACTGATGCATTGAAGTTCGCTCAAGGCATACAGAAGAAGGCAGAAGAGGAGGAAACAGACGATGAATCACGGGAGGAAGAAGACGACGACTGAACATTTTGGACTTTTATTATTAACCTGCGGTTATGAATTATTCATTGAGAAAGAGGGAAAATAATGGGAATGTAGTAGTGGTTTGGTATCAATTTGTAGAATTTCAATAATTCCCCTAACATAGTATTATTTATTATAATACTAATTACAATAGAATAGTAATTAATAAATAGTTTCATGAATAATAGAAATAATTACTAAATCCTTAAAGTTAGTACCCCACCCCAATATACACAGTATTCTAGTTGGGAGCTGGAATATTTAACATCTTTTTTAAACACGGAAGTCATTAGATTAATCGCCACGTTAGTGTGGCGTTCACTAACACACACTACACAATCTATCAGTGTAGTCTTTTTTTTCTTTGGGCACCCTTTTAACACTCTTTTTTCTTTTTTCACTTATATTTTCTATTTTTTTTAATATATTAAGTATTTGAATTTAAGTTATATATTATATGAATGTAATTATGAACAATACCGTATAATTATTTTAGATAGACATGGATATGGATTATTGAGATTGGTAATTTTCGTCGGATTGGCGTTTGGGTGCCTTGTTGAGCTGGAGGGGCCGAGAGGGCTACTCCAAAAAAAACCCACCCTAATACTAAAATGCAAGATATGAATTTGAAGACTGGGGATGATGGAATCACTTTCTGTAGTTGGAATGTTAAGGGAATTAATGAACCAATTAAAAGGGGTAAGGTGTTAGCGCAGCTGAATAGATTGAAATCAGACGTTATTTTCCTCCAAGAGACGCATCTCAAAAGAGATGATCAATATAGATTAACAGCTAAATGGATTTCAAAGGTATATCATTCTTCATTTATACATAAATCTAGGGGAGTTGCAATAATTATTCGTAAAGGTATACCTTTTAAACAAAGTTCTATAATAGAAGATAAAGAGGGCAGATATGTAATAATTACAGGGGAATTATACTAAAAAAAAGTAATTCTTATGAATATATATGCTCCTAATTTCGACAACCCATTATTTTTCAAGAAAATATTCAATAATATTCCTATATCCACTCAACATAATTTAATAATTGGGGGCGATTTAAATTGCACTTTGGATAACTACTTAGACAGATCCTCAACAAAAAGGAAAGCTATTTCTAATTCAAGTAAACTTATAAATTCTTTCATTAACTCAACTAACGTTAAGGATATTTGGAGATTAGAGAACCCATCCGGACGAGAATATTCTTTTTTCTCGCCCGTATTCGGAACCTACTCGAGGATAGATTACTTTTTAATAGACTCAAAACTGCTTCCCTATGCGTACAATGCAAAATATCACAATATCATTATTTCAGATCATGCACCATTAACATTTAAGATAAAACTAAAAGATATATCTAATAAAACTATGACTTGGAGATTTAATCCTCAGATACTGAAGGACAAGGATTGTTGTAATCATGTGACAGAACAGATTAAATTATTCTTTGAGACAAACGACACACCTGAAATTTCACCATTGTTACTTTGGGATACATTTAAGGCATTCATGCGTGGTGCAATAATATCGGCACAAGCATATTTTAATAAAGAAAACCGAAAGAGGGAACAGAAGTTAGAAATGGAGATAAAACAACTAGACAATGAGAATATAAAACACCCTTCTAAGGAGTTAAGTAATGAAATTGCAATAGCAAAGTATAGACTAAATAAAATATACTCTAATCAAGTCATCAAACTTTTTCAACAAACCAAACAAGTGCATTTTGAATTTGGTGATAAACCGCATAAATTGCTAGCACGACAATTAAGAAAATTAGACGATGAAAAAACGATACATGGAATCAGATCAATGCAAGGAAATATACTGACCATACCAAAAGATATTAATGATAGATTTTTACAATATTACCAAAATCTTTACTCATCAAAATTAACAGGACAAACAGATGGAATGGACACATTTCTACAAGAATGTCAAATTAAGAGTTTAGATCAGGAAGGGAGACATTTGTTAAATGCTGAAATATCAGTGAAAGATATCGCAGAATCAATTGGTTCATTAAAGAATGGAAAAGCTGCGGGGCCTGAGTGCAGAATTTTATTAAAAATTTCAAGATCTGATCTCTCCAAGACTACATACAGTGTATAGACATGCATATGAACAAGGAAAATTACCAGACTCTTTAAATGAATCCACAATTACACTTATACCTAAGGTAGATAAAGATCTGGAAGATCCTGGTTCATATAGAGCGATTGCCCTTCTAAATACAGACCAAAAAATATTAGCTAAAGTTTTATCTAGGAGACTAAGTTTGGTGATTTCTAAATTAATACATTATGATCAAACAGGTTTTATTCCAAAACGCTATTCATCTCATAATTTAAGACGCCTGTTTAATATTACATATTCTAAAAGAATACGAGATACGGAATTAGCAGTCATATCGTTAGACGCAGAAAAAGCATTTGACCAGGTGGAATGGTTATATCTATTTAATATAATGGAAAAGTTTCAATTGGGGGATCAATTTTGTAAATGGGTAAGAATCCTATACTCAGATCCTACTGCAAGAATTCTAACTAATCAAATACTATCAGTTAAATTTAAACTCTTTAGGGGATGTAGACAAGGATGTCCGTTATCGCCTTTATTATTTGCTTTGGCGATAGAGCCTTTGGCGGAAAGAATTAGATCAGAACCTGAAATATACGGTTATAATACTGACAGAACAACTAATAAAATATCCTTATATGCAGATGATGTTTTGATTTACATCACAAAACCTGAAATTAGTATTCCAATGTTGTTTGATGTTATAAATAAATTTAGTACATTTTCTGGATATAGGATTAATTGGAATAAAAGTGATATTATGCCAATAACTAATATAAATTTAAACATATTACAACAATATCCATTATCAATAGTTACTGACAAAATTAAATATTTAGGAATTAATGTATCTAAATCTCATAACTCATTAATTAGATCGAATTATCCTCAATTATTAGATAAACTTAAAAAAAATATTTTATATTGGAAAACACTGCCTATATCTTTGTTTGGAAGAATAAACGCTATAAAGATGGTTTTTCTACCACAATTATTATATCTGTTTCAAGCTATCCCTTTTTTCCTTCCGAAAACCTTTTTTTTAAAAATTGATAATATTGTTAATAGTTTTATCTGGGATTATAAAAATCATAGAATAAGTAAAAAACATTTATGTAAGTCAAAGATAAACGGAGGATTAGCACTTCCAAATTTTCTATACTACTTCTGGGCAGTACAGATTAAGAATATGAATTTTTGGTGGGTAAATACGGACCTGGAACCAACGTGGCTAAAGATAGAAAAGGAAGATTGTTTGCCTTTCAACGTAGATTCAATTATTTTTGCCCCAAAGGAAGTTCAAAAAAAAATTTATAGGGACAATCCAATCATTTATAATAATAGACGTATTTGGAAACAAATAGTCAAGACTTTACAATTAGACAACCTTTCATTTAGATTACCAATTATGAATAACCCATTATTTAAGCCCTCCACATTGGATGGAGGGTTCAGACATTGGGATAATTTAGGAATTACAAGGGTAGAGCACCTTTATAGAAATGGAAAATTTCTTTCATTTCAGGAATTACAAGATATCTACGGATTGTCTTCACAGCATTTGTTTAGGTATTTCCAAATTAGAGATTATATTAAATCTAATACACAGGATTTTAAAAATAAGGAACCAGGATTATTAGATGAATCGTTTAACTGGCATCCAACCACAGAAAAATTAATAGCTTATATATATAACATCATTATGGATAAGGAGAATCCAATAACTGAAACTTATCGTCAAGCATTGGAAAATGAAATTGGATCACCTATAACCAAAGAAAATTGGGAAGAAAGTCTACAACGAATACACCGGTGCTCGTTAAATGCTAGACATATATTAATACAATTTAAAGTATTATACAGATTACATTATTCGAAAACCAAATTAAATAGTATATTTCCTAATCTCTCCTGTATTTGTGATAAATGTAAGAATTTAGAAGCAAATTTAACACACAGTTTTGTTACATGTCCCAAATTGAATTATTATTGGACAGAAATTTTTAAATTTCTGAAGTTCTTAAGGTTAAATTAGAACCCGACCCAAAGCTAATAATACTGGGAATTCCAGAGGCTAATTTGATACTTACACTAGATCAAAGAAATTTCCTTGATTATTGTTTGATATTAGGGAAAAAAATAATATTGAAATTTTGGAAGGGAACATTATCCCCAACAATTAAAATGTGGGCATCAGAGATGTTGGAGACGTTGCAGTTGGAAAGAATCAGATTTGTCCTTTTGGACGAGTATAATTCTTTTCAACAGATATGGTCTCCATATATACAGTATTTAGAGAAGTAGCTGTTCTTGGCATCACGGCTCGACTGACACCCTGCGGGATTTGATGAAAATAATGTATTGGTATACCAGGATATATGCATGTCTTTACTGATATTATTATTTGTAGTTGTTTCATTTATAATATATTGTGTGGCTTTTAATTGATATATATACATAATATGTCTTTTTTCTTTTTCTTCATTTTTTCTTTTTTTTATACCAAATAATTATTAAGGAATTATAATTTTATTGATTAATAATGGTATTTCTCTTTACCCACTTTTATTTTCAAAAAAAAATAAGATAATAATCATTAGAGTACAAATATTGATTTAAGTTGATGTTTATAACTCAGTTTTAAACATTGAGAATTGTTTATTGCTAATAAAAAAATTATTCAAAAAAAAAAGGAAGAAAGATTCTAAGGGGAGTAGGGGGCAACCGTGGCTGACAAGAGAAGTTAAGGATAGAATAAAAGTAAAAGAAAAGATGTATAACACAGCAAAGAGTAACCATATAACAATTAAAGCACGGAAACAGGCCTTCTCTGATCCATTTAGCCACAAGGGCCACACCTAACTCCCTCGTAAATATAGCCAATGAACTAGCCTCAACAACCTTCTCGTAGTATTGGTCCCCCTCAGGTTCAAGTGCAACCCGTCCTTTTTCTGGAAGGTGTGACCTGTACACTTGAGCCCGACGGGGACCAATATCCTGGCGGGGAGATTTGCAATGACTTTAAACTAGAACGCTTGGGGGGGGAGGGACTGAAATTGAGAAAGCTAGTAGACTGTGTGAGGCAGAGAAGGGATGCACTCAGACCCAACATGTAGGGAGAAAGAAAAATATAATAAACACAATAAGTGGTGGTGGGTTTCTTAAATGTGTGAGCAGAGAGACAGAGGGGTGTAAAATGAGGGTAGAAGCAATAGGTAGCAAGGTGAAAAGTGAAAGTGGCAGGCAGACAAATCCAGGGCAAAAATCATAAATGGCTACTTTTCAACTTAATTGTATAAGGGGTAAGAGTGTGCTAAAAACAAGCCTGTGTCGCGTTTGTTAGTATAATAAAGCTCGTACCACGACGTAAACAGAGTATATCTTTAATTAGCAACTCTGTACAGCAGCCGCCTGCTTGTGTGCTTGCCCGGCAACTCCCTAACTGCCACACCCCCGGGTTCCCACGTCACCTCCGGCCACTGCATTCCCATAATACCACATCTCCCTTTCTTTGAGAACAAAGGGTGGACTACCTTTGTCTCTGCAGGTCTTAAGGGGTTTATTCTGCCCTTTTGCTGGAAGACCTGTCCTTGATTCAAGCATGCAAAGTAGAAATAAAATAACTTCTGCATTACCATACTGTGAACTATTACTTTAGCAGGCTGTGTTCTTCAAAACTTAAACTCTCAGGTTTCAGGTAAATGTACCAGGTTTACAGAACAATTTCACATCACAAATCAAGTCTCTTCGGCTTTCTAACCTCTCTCCCACACCTGGTCCGCACAGTCTCTGTGGTGGGGCCCTCTCTGGTGGGTGATGTTATCACTGATGGAGCTGGCTCTGGTGGAGCTGGCTCTGGTGGAGCTGGCTCTTCTCCCACCGGTGGCTCATCAGCGTCGACTACCCCACTGTTGGTCTGCAGCGACACCAAGTGCTGCCGGTTCCTCCTCAGTGTGCCCTGCGGCACCTGGACGATATAGGAGCGAGGGGTATTGTGTGTAGATAGCACTTTGCCCTGGACCCGTGCATCGATGATCCACACCTCCTCCCCAGGTACTAGTGGCTCCAGATTTCTCACTCCGTGCCTCTTGTCGAAGGATCTTGCGTCGTTCTACCTCTTCTCCCTTTCTTTGGCCTGCAGCGCGTTGTAGTCAGGCAAAACTGGATTCAGCAGGGTTGGAAGGGCAGGAACAGTAGTGCGGAGGCGGCGCCCCATCAACAGCTCGGCCGGGCTATAGCAGTTCTGTAGAGGGGTTGCTCTGTAGGCCAGCAATGCAAGATATGGGTCTGACGCCTTTGTTAGCAGGTTTTTCACGGTTTGTACAGCGCGTTCCGCCTCACCATTGCTTTGAGGAAACCTGGGGCTGCTCGTGATGTGCACAAAGCCATACTCTGCTGCAAAGGCTTTAAAGTGGCTACCTGAGAACTGGGGCCCATTGTCACTTTTAAGAACTTCACCAATTCCATGACGAGAAAACATGGATTTCAGGTGTACCACCACATCTGTGGACCTTGTGGGTGACAGCAGCGCAACTTCCACATACCTGGAGAAATAATCTACTACTAGTAGATAGGTCTTGTCTTTCATCCTGAATAGGTCAGCTCCCAAGGTTTGCCAAGGCCTGTCTGGCATCTCCGTTGGCATCAGTGGCTCTTTGACATTCCTTCTCTCTTGGATGCAGGTTCTACATTTCAGCACCATATCATTCAGCTGGCTGCTGAGTCCTGGCCACCATACCGTCTGTTTGGCCCGGCCCCTGCACTTTGTCACCCCCAGGTGTCCCTCATGTAGTCTCTGCAGCACATTACCTTGTAAGGCTGATGGGATGACGAGCCTCGTGCCCCGCAGCAGCAGCCCATCATGCACAGTCAGCACTGCTCTATCAGCCCAGTAATGTCTCAGCACTCCCTGCAGTTGGCTTTTGTCGGGCCAGCCGTCTGTGCAGTACTCCATCAGCGCAGAGCATGTGCTGTCTGCCCGCAGGTGCTCACGTAGGCTGCTCAGATAATCTCCACTGACAGGAATGTTGCTGATGACAGAGTCTACATAGATATTGGTGTCCTCTAATAGGCTTGTGTCTGTGTGTGTTCTTGCGGCTCTCAGAGGAGCACGCGATAGGGTGTCAGCTGTCCCCATGCTTTTGCCAGGGACATGATTGACTGTAAAGTTGTACCTCATGAGTCTCATCCTAAATCTTTGGACTCTTGGTGGGAGGTCATCCAAAGCTTTCCCTCCCAGCAGACTCACCAACGGCTTGTGGTCAGTTTCCAGCTCGAATGGTCTTCCCAGGATGAAACAGCTGAACCTTTCACATGCCCACGTCGCTGCCAATGCCTCCTTCTCTACTTGAGCATAACGCTGCTCTGTTGGTGTCATTGACCTGGACGCATATGCCACAGGTGACCACATGGCATTGCTTTTCTGCAGCAGGACTGCCCCCAGGCCAAAGGAAGAAGCATCAGCAGAGATCTTTAGAGCACTGTTTGGGTTGTATAATGTGAGTACCGGTGTGGATGACAGCTCTGTTTTTAACTGATCAAAGGCGGCCTGCTGCTCTGTCCCCCAGTACCAATGGTTCTTCTTGGACAGCAGGTCTCGTAGCACTTTGTCTTTTTCAGCCAGGTTAGGCAAGAAGCGACCCAGCTGATTGACCATGCCCAGAAAACTCCTGAGTTCGCTGACATTTTTGGGTGCATCCATTTCTTGTACTGCTCTCGTCTCCTCTGGATCTGGCTTCACTCCATCTGCTGAAATCACATGACCCAGGAATCTGACTGTGTGGCGTGTGAGCTCACATTTGTCCATGTTGAGCGTAATGCTGGCCTTATATGCCTTCTCTAGCACCGCATGCAGCCGCACATCATGCTCCTCCTGCGTCTGTCCCCAGACCAGGATGTCATCCATGTGACACAGTACCCCCTCCAGGCCACCGGTCACTTCTGTCATCATCATCCTTTGAAGGTGCTCGGGGGCTGATGCTATGCCAAAGGGTAGACGATTAAAATAGTAGCGCCCAAAAGGCGTGATGAAGGTGGTGTATTTGGCAGACTCTTTTGTCAATGGTACTTGCCAAAAGCCCATGTTGGCATCTAATTTGCTGAATACTGTTGCGCCAGCTAGCATGCCCAGAGTGTGCTCGACAGAAGGCAGGATAAACTTTTCTCTGCATACTGATCCATTCATCATCGTGAAGTCCACACAAATGCGAACATCACCTGTTTTCTTCGGCACCACCACCATCCCGGCACACCAATCAGTCGGCTCCTCAATCTTGGTGATTACGCCCATCTTCTCCATACGGTCTATCTCCTTCCTCACTTTTCCCATAAGCGGCAGAGGGACTCTGCGTGGCATGTAGAGAGAGAAGGGCACAGCCTCTGGCTTCAATTTAATTGAGTATGGCCTCTGAACAAGACCCAAGCCGCTACACAGCTTCGGATATTGTTGTTTCACTGATTCCACAGTGATGCCGTTAACCCTGCACACAAGCTGAAGCCGTTCTATGGCAGGCCTTCCCAACAGTGCAGTGTGCAGGTCTTTTACTACATAAATGTTTTCTATGGTTGTCTTTTTGCCTCTGCGCAGTGTTTCTCTGGCTACACCCAGGACAGAAAGTGCATTGCCCCCTGGCCCAAACAATGGGCGTGTCGACACTGCCAGGCGCTTCACATCATGCCCCTCTGTAATGTCATGGTACACCTCGGCTGGCATGGCGGTGACATCAGCACCAGTGTCTATTTTAAAGCACACTTTTTTTTTTCTCACTTCTAGCTGCACCGTCCACGGGTCTTTTCCAGCATCCACGGCTCCCAGGAAAAAGCTCTCTTCTTCCTCTGTAGTTACAGCATTGAGAGATTTTGCACTGTTTCTGCACAGTCTACCATAATGTCCCTTTTTGCCACAGTTGTGACACACAGCATCTTTAGCAGGGCATTCCCATTTCCCATGCGAGGGCATTTTTCCACATCTATAACAGGCCTTTGAACCAGGCTGAGGCCGTGTATTAAATCTATTTTTGCTTGGTGTTTGTGCTTGTGGCTGAGGCTTTGAGGGAAATTTGGGTTTTCTGTAGCTTTTAGCATGCACAGCATCAACATTAGAGCACTTGCTAGCACCGCTATTTTCTCCTCTTGTCAGACCACTGTCTTCTAACTTCTGCAGACTGCCTTGTTTTTGTTATTGCAGTTGCAAGGGTTAGGTCTCTGTCTAGCTGTAGCTTTTCTGACAATGAGACGTCTCTCAGCCCGACCACTAACCTGTCGCGGATCAGCTCGTTCTGTAACTGTCCATAGTTGCAGTGTTCAGCTAATCCGTATAGAGCAGTGATGAAGGAATCCACCGTTTCTCCTGGCAGTTGCACACGCTGATTGAACTTGGCTCTTTCATAGATTACATTCTTTTTAGGTACAAAAAATGCATCAAAGCCCGCCTTGACATCCGTGTACCCCCTCCTCTCATCTGCAGTTAGCGTTAGCCCCTTAAGCACATCTTCGGCTTCATCGCCCATGCAATACACTAACGTGCTCACCTGGTTTTCTGCCGACGTCGCGTTTAAATTGCTTGCAAGCCGAAAGCGGTCGAATCTCCTTATCCAACGCTCCCATTCTTGAGGCTTGGTGAAATCGAATGGCTCTGGAGGTGGTATGGTGAACGTAGCAGTTGGTGTGGGTTGCGCCATATCTGCAGGCTCGTCTCCCATTTCGCGCCAAAACGAGACCCCTTCCTCTTCTTTTTTTTTGCTTACAAGGATCCCTTGTCTGACACCATGTCGCGTTTGTTAGTATAATAAGGCTCGTACCACGACGTAAACAGAGTATATCTTTAAATAGCAACTCTGTACAGCAGCCGCCTGCTTGTGTGCTTGCCCGGCAACTCCCTAACTGCCACACCCCCGGGTTCCCACGTCACCTCCGGCCACTGCATTCCCATAATACCACAGCCTGAAGGCTTTGTGTCTCAATGCAAGGAGCATTCGTAATAAGGTGGATGTGTTGAATGTGCAGATAACTATTAATGACTATGATATAGTTGGGATCGCGGAGACATGGCTCCAGGGTGACCAAGGCTGGGAGCTGAACATCCAGGGATAT
The DNA here is from genome assembly GCA_963514005.1 of Raja brachyura. Next base: position 86,324 of record CAUPSL010000677.1, on the reverse strand, counting down.
TCAATATTCAGGAGGGGTAGACGGAAAGGAAAATGAGGTGGGGTAGCGTTGCTGGTTAGAGAGGAGATTAATGCAATAGAATGGAAGGACATTAGCTTGGAGGATGTGGAAATGATATGGGTAGAGCAGCGAAACTCTAAGGGGCAGAAAACGTTAGTGGGAGTTGTGGACTGGCCACCTAACAGTAGTAGTGGAATTGGGGATGGCATCAAACATGAAATTAGAAATGCATGCAACAAAGGTAAAACAGTTATAATGGGTGACTTCAATCTACATATAGAATGGGTGAATCAAATTGGCAGAGGTGGTGAGGAAGAGGATTTCTTGGAATGTTTGCGGGATAGTTTTCTAAACCAACATGTAGAGGAACCAACGAGAGAGCAGGCTATTCGAGACGCGGTATTGAATAATGAGGAAGGGTTAGTTTGCAGTCTTGTTGTGCAGGGCCCCTTGGGCAAGAGTGACCATAATATGGTTGAGTTCTTCATTGGGATGGCGAGTGACATCATTAAGTCAGAAACATGGGTTCTGAACTTAATGAACGGTAACTTTGAAGCTATGGGACATGAATTGGCCAAAATAGACTGGCAATTGATTCTGAAAGGGTTGACGGTGGATAGGCAATGGTAGGCATTTATAGACTGCATGGATGAACTACAAAAATTGTTCATCCCAGTTTGGCAAAAGAATAAATCAGGGAAGGTAGCACATCCGTGGATAACATGGGAAATCAGGGATTATATCAAGACAAAGGATGAAGCATACAAATTAGTCAGAAAAAGCAGCCTACCAGAGGACTCGGATAAATTCAGTGTCCAGCAGATGAGGACAAAGGGCTTAATTAGGAAAGGGCAAATAGATTATGAAATAAAACTGTCAGGGAACATAAAAAACAGACTGCAAACGTTTTTATAGATGTGTAAAGATAAAAGGATTAGTTAAAGCAAATGTAGGTCCCTTGCAGTCAGAAACTGATGAATTGATCATGGGGAACAAGGACATGGCAGACCAATTGAATAACTACATTGGTTCTGTCTTCACAAATGAAGACATAAATAATCTGCTGGAAATAGCAGGGGACCGGAGGTCAAATGAGATGGAAGTGGTGTTAGGTAAATTGAATGGATTGTATGAAGGGATGTTGGCCAGGAATATAAAGAAGGACAGTAAAAGCTTATTTAGATATGTTTAGTGAAAGAAAGAGAGGGGGAGAGAGGGACAGTGAGAGCGAGGGACAGAGGGAGAGAGGGGGATAGAGAGAGGGACAGAGAGAGAGGGATAGAGAGACACAGAGAGAGAGCAAGGCTCGAAGTTAGCAGTTGCCCGGGTGCCAATGACCACCCAAACTGCCGCTGGGCAACCTAAACGCTGACTCATTTTGCCCGGCTTGGCAAGCAAATACTGGTTTATACCGATAGACACAAAAACCTGGAGTAACTCCGCAGGTCAGGCAGCATCTCTGGCGAATAGGAGCGTGACTTCCCGTGTCGACGGCGGCGGCTGTATTCCTCTAGCATCTTTGACTGCGGGGCAAAGATACTAGGGGTGTGGTGACGAAAGGTGGTGCGAATGACAGGCCCCGAACAGCAGCAACAGCGACCGCGATGGTGGCTCCACCGCCTCCTCCCGCACCCCGCCCGGCGGAAGGATACCTCCTACTCCCCCTCTCTTTCTCCCTCCCTCTGCGTGCGAGAGGAGTTGTTTGGTGGATTTGCAGGCAGCGGCCGCTATCGCCCTGATAACGGCCGTTGCTTAAAGGCGCTCTTACATGCGAGAGGGAGAGAGACAGAGAGAGAGACCTCCTTCCGCCATCTGAAGCAGCTGCACCGTGGCGAGGAGCTCCCAACTGCCTCCACCTTTGGCGGCGGCACTTTGGCGTTGGACAGGGACAGCCAAGGCAGTGGCGCGATGTTGTCCGAGGAGTGCTGACCTTCCTTCCTCCCCACCTCCTCTGCCGCTTCCCTCTCTCTGTCTCTCTCTGCCCCGGTCTGCCTCTGCCTCGGTCTGCCTCTGCCTCGGTCTGCCTCTGCCTCGGTCTGCCACTGCCTCTGTCTGCCCGCCTCTGCCCTCTGTCTGCCCGCCTCTGCCCTCTGTCTGCCCACCTCTGCCCTCTGTCTGCCCGCCTCTGCCCTCTGTCTGCCCGCCTCTGCCCTCTGTCTGCCCGCCTCTGCCCTCTGTCTGCCCGCCTCTGCCCTCTGTCTGCCCGCCTCTGCCCTCTGTCTGCCCGCCTCTGCCCTCTGTCTGCCCGCCTCTGCCCTCTGTCTGCCCTCTGTCTGCCCGCCTCTGCCCTCTGTCTGCCCGCCTCTGCCCTCTGTCTGCCCGCCTCTGCCCTCTGTCTGCCCGCCTCTGCCCTCTGTCTGCCCGCCTCTGCCCTCTGTCTGCCCGCCTCTGCCCTCAGTCTGCCCGCCTCTGCCTCTGTCTGCCCGCCTCTGCCTGCCCCTGCCTCTGCCTCGGCCTGCCTCTGCCTCTGCCTGCCCGCCTCTGCCTCTGTCTGCCCGCCTCTGCCTCTGTCTGCCCGCCTCTGCCTCTGTCTGCCCGCCTCTGCCTCTGACTGCCCGCCTCTGCCTCTGTCTGCCCGCCTCTGCCTCTGTCTGCCCGCCTCTGCCTCTGTCTGCCCGCCTCTGCCTCTGTCTGCCCGCCTCTGCCTCTGTCTGCCCGCCTCTGCCTCTGTCTGCCCGCCTCTGCCTCTGTCTGCCCGCCTCTGCCTCTGTCTGCCCACCTCTGCCTCTGTCTGCCCGCCTCTGCCTCTGTCTGCCCGCCTCTGCCTCTGTCTGCCCGCCTCTGCCTCTGTCTGCCCGCCTCTGCCTCTGTCTGCCTGCCTCTGCCTCTGTCTGCCCGCCTCTGCCTGCCCCTGCCTCTGCCTGCCTCTGTCTCTGTCTGCCTGCCTCAGTCTGCCTGCCTCAGTCTGCCTGCCTGCCTCTGTCTGGCTGTCTGCCTGCCTGCCTGCCTCTGCCTGCCTCTGCCTCTGTCTGCTCCTGCCTCTGTCTGCCTGCACCTGCCTCTGCCCGCCTCTGCCTCTGTCTGCCTCTCCCTGTTTGTCTGTGTCTCTCTCTGTGTCTCTCTCCCTCCGCGCCTCTTATCCTGGGACCCCTCCTCTCCAACCCGCACTGATCCCCATTCCCTCCTCTATTCAGTCCTCACTGACATCCCCTGTGCTCCCCTCCCCATCTACCCCCCCCCCCCCGCCCAATCTACTCATCACCCTACCCACCTCGCATTGATTGTCCTGCCACCCCCCCCCCCATCTATCCTACACTGGTCCCCCAATTCATCCTGTACTGACCCCCCCTTTCCATCCATCCTGCACTTCTCCCACCCATTCATACTGTACTGATCCCCCCGTTCATTCTGCACTGGCCCACCTTCCATTTACCCTGCAGCAAACCCCCCATCCATCCTGTAGTGATCTCCCCATCCATCCTGTAGTGATCTCCCCATTCATCCTGTACTGATCCCCTCATGCATCCTATTGTGCTTCATGGTCTTCAGAGCGAACATTGACTACGTTTGATAATGGAATGCAATCAAATGTGTTTTAATTCCTGATGTTATTATTTGTTTTGACACCTTTAAACATATTACCAAAAGAATATTTTCTGCAGTTATGTCCTTTGGCCATCTCTTGTCAGAGTAATTTCCGGTTCTTCACAGAAAACATGCTTGCATCATTCTGTGATGTGCATGGTCCAGGATTTATTGGCACAGGTTGATCATTTGCTGAATAATCCAACCACATATTTGTTTGGAAGTGGAAAGAACTAATAGAAATTGCATTAATTGCAATGTGTATAAAAAGTTGAGTTATAATGTTGCTGCATATCGTTCTGGCATATATCATGTCTTGATTGGTGAATATGTTTAGTTTGTGAGTTATTTGAAGCAGAAATAATATGTGAATGTAGACAAAAGTGCTGGAGAAACTCAGCGGATGCTGATCTATGGAGCGATCTATGGAGCGAAGGAAATGGGCAACGTTTCGGGCCGAAATCTTTCTTCAGTCTGATGGGTTTCGGCCTGAAACGTTGCCTATTTCCTTCGCTCCATAGATGCTGCTGCACCCGCTGAGCTTCTCCAGCACTTTTGTCTTCCTTCGATTTTCCAGCATCTGCAGTTCCTTCTTGAACATAATATGTGAATGCTTCATTGAGCATAATTCTGACTGGTAACTACGCATTTCGCCCGAGCACATTATCGCACGCGTCATCCAAACCGTCTTAAATGTCATTTAAACAGTCCTAAACTGTCACTTGGCAACCTAAAAAGCTGTCAAAGTTGCCCGGCTGGCAAAAAGGAAGAAATATTCTAATGGGAGTAGGAGGCAATCATGGCTGACAAGAGAAGTTAGGGATAGAATAAAACTATAAGAAAAGATGTATCATCATTCCATCATTCCCACTTCACAGCAAAGAGTAGCCGGAAGCCACAGGATTGGGAAACTTTCATAGGACAACAGAAGGAACAAAACGAGCAATGCGGGCTGAAAAGATAATAGACAATATGTGCCGGAGTAGGCCATTCGGCCCTTCGAGCCAGCACCGCCATTCAATATGATCATGGCTGATCATCCCCAATCAGTACCCCATTCATGCCTTCTCTGCATATCACCTGACCGCTATTTTTAAGAGCCCTATCCAGCTCTCTCTTGAAAGCATCCAGAGAACCTGCCTCCACCACCCTCTGAGGCAGAGAATTACACAGACTTACCACTTTCTGTGAGAAAAAGTGTTTCCTCATCTCCGTTCTAAATGCCTTACTCCATATTCTTAAACTGTGGCCCCTGGTTCTGGATTCCCCCAACATCGGGAACATGTTTCCTGCCTCTAGCGTGTCCAAACCTTTAATAATCTTATATGTTTCAATGAGATCCACCATCATCCTTCTAAACTCCAGAGTGCACAAGCCCAGCTGCTCCATTCTCGCAACATATGACAATCCCGCCATCCTGGGAATTAACCTTGTAAACCTACACTGCACTCCCACAATAGCAAGAATGTCCTTCCTCAAATTAAGGGACCAAAACTGCACTCAATACTCCAGGTGTGGTCTCACTAGGGCTCTGTTCAAGATGAAGTACAAAAGGAAGCTGGCCAGGAATGTAAAGAAGGACAGTAAAAGCTTCCTTAGATGTGTTAAGGAAAAAAAAGAGAGAGAGAGAGAGAGAGATGGACACAGAGAGAGAAGGACACAGAGAGAGAAACAGAGAGACAGAAAGCGAGAGAGACCGAGAGAGAGTGAGAGAAGGATAGACAGAGAGAGGTAGAAAGAGATAGAGAGAGACGGAGACAGAGAGGAACAGAGAGGAACAGAGAGGGACAGAGAGGGACAGAGAGAGAGAGAGAGAGAGAGAGAGAGAGAGAGAGAGAGAGAGAGAGAGAGGGGGACAGAGTGAAACAGAGAGAAAGAGAGGGGGGACACAGAGAGAGATGGACACAGAGAGAGAAACAGAGAGAGACAGAAAGCGAGAGAGACCGAGAGAGAGTGAGAGAAGGATAGACAGAGAGAGGTAGAAAGAGACAGAGAGAGACGGAGACAGAGAGGAACAGAGAGGGACAGAGAGAGAGAGAGAGAGAGAGAGAGAGAGAGAGAGAGAGAGAGAGAGAGAGACAGAGACAGAGTGAAAGAGAGGGGGGACACAGAGAGAGAAACAGAGAGAGACAGAAAGCGAGAGAGACCGAGAGAGAGTGAGAGAAGGATAGACAGAGAGAGGTAGAAAGAGACACAGAGAGACGGAGACAGAGAGGGACACAGAGAGAGAGGGACAGAGTGAAACAGAGAGAAAGAGAGGGGGGACAGAGACAGAAACAGAGAGAGAGTGACAGAGCGACAGAGACAGACACAGAGAGAAAGAGACACATAGAGAGATACAGAGACAGAGAGTTGAGTGAAAGGACGGGGATTATGAACGCATGAGACAGGAGCTGGCCAAGGTAGATTGAAAGGGGATCCTAGCAGGAATGTCGGTGGAACAGCAACGACAGGAATTTCTGGGCATTCTCTGGAAGACGCAGGATCATTTCATTCCAAAAAGGAAGAACGATTCTAGGGAAAGTAGGAGGCAACCGCGGGTGACAGGAGAAGTTAGAGAATCAAACTAAAAGAAAAGATGTATTACACAGCAAAGAGCATATGGAAGCCAGAGGGTTGGGAAACTCCATAGGACTACAGAAGGAAGCAAAAAGGGCAATAGGGGCTGAAAATATGAAGTACGAGGGGAAGCTGGCCAGGAATATAAAGATGGACAGGAACGAGAGAGAGAGAGAGAGAGAGAGGGAGAGAGAGAGAGAGAGAGAGAGAGAGAGAGTCAGTGGGTCATGCAGCATCTGTGGAGAAGATACACACAGAGTGCTGGAGTAACTCAGCGGATCAGACAGCATCTGTGGAGAGAAGGAATGGGTGACATTTTGGGTCGAGATCCTTGTTTGGTTTAGTTTAATTTAGAGATGCAGCGCGGAAACAGCTCTATCGGCCCGCGGAGTCCGCGCCGACCAGTGATCACCCCGTACACTAGCACTATCCTACCCACATTAGGGACAATTTAACAATTTTGCAGAGGCCAATTAATCTACAACCCTGACCGCCTTTGAAATGTTGGAGGAATCCGGAGCACCCGGAGTAAAGACCCACGCAGGTCAAGGGAAGAGCGTACAAACTCCACACAGACAGCACCCGTAGTCAGGATCGAACCCGGGTCTCTGGTGGTGAGGTGGCAACTGCAGCGCTGCGCCACTGTGCAGCGCAAAATTACATAACAGTTTCCTCCACCATAAACACACCCAATATGTGCTAGTAATGTCCTGTTTGCCAGCTTGTTGACCCTCTGTGTTCCCCTCCTGCAGTGTTTAGGAGGCGTCGCTGTGGACGGAGAGACGGGGACGTGAGCACCATTGAGTGCGGCCAGGGTGCCGGTGAGCCCCCCATCTGCTAGGTGTGCCAGCTGAGCTTCGATGGAGGCCCACATGACGGGGCACAACAAGGAGAAGCGTTATGAGTGTGACGTGTGTGGTAAGGCCTGGCGAGCGCCGAGCCTGCTGGCGATCCACCAGCGGGTTCACACGGGAGAACACCCCTTTGACTGCTCGCACTGCGGCAAGAGCTTTACCCGCTACGAGTGCCTGATGCAGCACAACCGCGTGCACTCCGGTGAGAGACCCTTCACCTGCTCCGATTGCGGCAAGAGCTTCAAGAAGGCAGATGTGCTGAAGATCCACCAGCGGGTGCACACGGGTGAGAAGCCCTATGGCTGTTCCACTTGCGGCAAGAGCTTTGCCCAGTTCACGGGGCTACTGCAGCACCGGTGGGTGCACAGCAGTGAGCGGCCCTTCACCTGCTCCAACTGCGGCAAAGGCTTCCAGTCGTCAAAGGATTTAGAGAGGCACAGGCGCGTACACACCGGGGAGCGGCCCTACACCTGTAACAACTGCGGCAAGGGCTTCACCCATTCCAGCACCCTGCTGCAGCACCAACGCACCCACACCGGCGAGCGCCCCTACACCTGCGCCCAGTGCGGCAAGGGCTTCTGCCAATCCGGCAACCTGCTGAAGCACCAGCGCACCCACACCGGGGAGCGTCCCTTCACCTGCACCCAGTGCGGCAAGGGCTTCAGCTACTCCAGCACCCTGCTGTTGCACCAGCGCACCCACACCGGGGAGCGTCCCTTCACCTGCGCCCAGTGCGGCAAGGGCTTCAGCCAATCCGGCAACCTGCTGAAGCACCAGCGCACCCACACCGGGGAGCGTCCCTTCACCTGCACCCAGTGCAGCAAGGGCTTCAGCCACTCCAGCACCCTGCTGTTGCACCAGCGCACCCACACCGGGGAGCGTCCCTTCACCTGCGCCCAGTGCGGTAAGGGCTTCAGCCAATCCGGCAACCTGCTGAAGCACCTGCGCACCCACACCGGGAAGCATCCCTTCACCTGCGCCCAGTGCGGCAAGGGCTTCAACAAGTCCAGCACCCTGCAGGTGCACCAGCGCACCCACACCGGGGAGCGGCCCTACATCTGCGCCCAGTGCGGCAAGGGCTTCACCCAGTCCGGCTACCTGCTGGTGCACCAGCGCACCCACACCGGGGAGAGTCCCTTCACCTGCTCCCAGTGCGGCAAGGGCTTCACCCGCTCCTGCTATCTGCTGTCCCACCAGCGGATGCACACCAGCGACCGTCCCTTCCCCAGCCCGGCGTGTGGAGAGCGCTTTGCCATGGCCTCCCACGCCCTGTCTCACCAGCGCGTGCACACCAGTGGCCAGCCCTACGACTGCCCGTACTGCGGTGAGGATTTTGACAGCTCGCGGGGGTTGCGGCAGCACCGGCGGACCCACGCCGGCGAGCAGCTGCTCCCGCTGTGACAAGAGAGCACGGGGGCTGCGGGAGCACCAGTGGATACACACCGGAGACACTTGGTGTGCGCTGAGGGTGGCAAGGGTTTCACCCACATGTCCAGCCTGTGGCAGCACCGGCATACTCACAGCATTCTCCCATTCCATCTCTCCAAATATGCTGCCTGTCCCGCTGAGTTACTCCAGCACTCTGTGTCCTTTATGTTGTAAACCAGCATCTGCAGTTCCTTGTTCTTAAACCATTCTGGTTAACCATCTCTGCACCTTCCTCAAAGCCTCCACATCAATCCTGTAATGGAATGAGCTGTATGCAATATTCCAAATGTTACCTGGTCATTGTCCCTTAAAACTGCACATATACATTCCCCTCACTCCCCGCTCCCTCCACTCTCCCCCATGAGGGAATACACAAGAATAAACAAATTATCTCCACTCCACCCTCTTGTGCCCCCCTTCTCTCTTTCACACACACTCTCTCGCTCCCTGTCTCTCTCACACACTCCCGCTCACTCCCTGTCTCTCACACACTTCCTCTTGCTTCCCGTCTCTCACACACCCCTTCTCTCTGTCCCTCTCTCTCACACCCCATCTCTCTCCCTCTCACACCCTCTCTCTATCTCTCTCACACACTCCCTTTCTCTCTCACACACACTCCCTCTCTCTTGCCCTCTCACACACACACACACACACACTCAGTTTCTGTCTCACACACACTCCCTCTCTCGCTCCCTGTCTCTCACACACACAAACACTCCCTCTCTCTCACACACTCCCTCTCTCTCTCTCACACACACGCGCACACACACAGTCCCTCTCTCTCACACACTCCCTCTCTCTATTTTGCTCTCTCTCACACATTCAGTCTCAGGCACACACTCTCTCACACACACACTCCCTCTCTCTTGCTCTCTCACACACACAAACACTCCCCCTCTCAATCTCTCTCTCTCTCTCACACACAGTTCCTCCCTCTCTCTCACACACACATTCTCACACGCTCTTTCTCTCAAACATGCACACACTCTCACACACACAAGCCGAACACCTCCGCTCGGTTCGCAATAACCAACCTGATCTCCAGGTGGCTCAGCACTTCAACTCTCCCTACCATTTCATATTCAAATTTGCTGTCCTGCGCCTCCTCCATGTCCAGAATGAGGACCACCGCAAATTGGAGGAGCAGCACCTCATATTTCGCTTGGGCAGTTTGCACCCCAGCGGTATGAACGTTGACTTCTCTAATTTCAGGTAGTCCCTATTTTCTCATTCCATTCCCAGCTCTCTCTCAGCCCACTGGCTCCACCTCTCTGTTTCTTCTTCCTCCCTCCCCCACCCTCACAACAGTCTGAAGAAGGGTTTGGACCGGAAATGTTGCCTATTTCCTTCGCTCCATAGATGCTGCCTCACCCGCTGAGTTTCTCCAGCATTTTTGTCTACCTTCGATTTTCCAGCATCCGCAGTTCCTTCTAGGGCATTTAAAGTGTTTTTTAAAGAACGTTTTGAAGCATTTGTGCCTTGCGTAACAAATAAAGCAAGTTTATCCTGACCTCACTGTGAAAGAGTTTAATTTGTTCAAGTTTGGTTCGTCAATTAAAAATGGAGATTTGCTGAAAAACAGAAAGCAGTCAAATTTAAAAGAGAATTTCTCAGCAGAATAAAGTCTGGGACAATCTAGTTTCTATAAGATCCCCCCTCAGTCTTCTAAATATAGAGAGTACAAGCCAAGTCTATCCAGTCTTTCCTCATTTGAAAGTCCTTTCGCTATGAATGCTAACATACCATTTGCTTTCTTCACTGCCTGCTGCACCAGCTTGCCTACTTTCAATGATTGGTGTACCATGACACCCAGGTCTCGTTGCATCTCCCCTTTTCCTAATTCGCCACCATTCAGATAATAGTCTACCCTCCTGTTTTTTGCCACCAAAGTGGATAACCTCACCTTTATCCACATTATACTGCATCTGCCATGCATTTGCCTACTCACCCAGCCTATCCAAGTCACCTTACAGCCTCCCTGCATCCTCCTCACAGTTAACACTGCCCCCCAGCTTCGTGTCATCCGCAGATTTGGAGATGTTGCATTCAATTCCCTCGTCCAATCAGACCTCGTTCACCATTCGGTGGCCGGTGTTTGGAGCAACTGGTGACGATGTGCTCCACTGCCTGTGTTGGGTCCCCACACTCGCAGGAGCGAGGACGGGCAGTTGGTTTACTGGGGTGGCTCATAGGCATCCGGAGACAGTCAGTCTGCAGGGCACTGTTGAGGGCCGCATCCAGCTTCTTCGCATGCGGGCGACGGCATCAGACGCGGGGCGCATTACTCGGCAGCTGAGAACACCAACTAAGGTCAAGGTAGTGGCTTTCATCCAAGTCTTACAAGCTTGTTTTAGCTCACAGATGGATGCCCATTCTGGAACCAAGATGGAAGCCTTTTGAAAACAAAATGGAGTTAGTTGTCCTTCCGGAAAGGGCAGCTGTACTGAAGCTGTGCCAAGATTTGAGAGTAAGGCAGACATTGCAAATATATGGGTCCAGTCTCCCTTGTTTCCCTTAGGCTACGGATCTTTCACTCAGATTTAGAAGGTGTGTTTTATTGATAATAAAATGTGTAATTCCACTAAAATTCCTTTGTTCTTTGAGTGGAGCCCGAGAAGCACTGAGCAATGTGTGTGCTCTTTGTAGATCTCACCACTCCCGTCTAGCAAATTGATTAAAGATTGCTTTGGTTTACCTTTAACAATTTTGTTGCTGTCTGCTTTCTTTAAGAGATGAACTTTGACAACTGTGCTCTTTGGAATTCTACAGAATTCAGGTTGTACTATCAATAATGAAAGAAAATGCCAACCATCTCCAGAAATGATAAGAAATTATGCTCGCCTCCATGCATATCTGTAGCTGTAGGGCAGTCGCATACCTCCCCACTACTTCAAAGATAGTTCCTACACTTGGCAATATTGTTTGGCCACTGTTGTGTTTTCATTGGTTTCATGGATTTGATTAGATTAGGAAAGCGAATGGTATGTTAGCATTCTTAGCAAAAGGATTTGAGTATAGGAGCAGGGAGGTCCTACTGCAGTTGTACAGGATCTTGTTGAGACCACACCTGGGGCATTGTGTACAGTTTTGGTCTCCAAATCTGAGGAAAGACATTCTTGCCATTGAGGGAGTACAGAGAAGTTTCACCCGACTGATTCCTGGAATGTCAGGAGTATCGTATGAAGAAAGACAGGATAGACTCGGCTTGTACTCGCCTGAATTTAGAAGATTGAGGGGGGGGGTCTTATAGAAACTACAAAATTCTTAAGGGGTTGGACAGGCTAGATGCAGGAAGACTGTTCCCGATGTTGGGGAAGTCCAGGACAAGGGGGTCACAGTTTAAGGATAAGGGGATATCTTTTAGTACCGAGATGAGAAAACATTTTTCACACAGAGTGGTGAATCTGTGGAATTCTCTGCCACAGAAGGTAGTAGGCCAGTTCATTGGCTATATTTAAAAGGGCGTTAGATGTGGCCCTTGTTGCTAAAGGGATCAGGGGGTATGGAGAGAAGGCAGTTACAGGATACCGAGTTGGATGATCAGCCATGATCATATTGAACCGCGGTGCAGGCTCAAAGGGCCGAATGGCTTACTCCTGCACCTATTTTCTATGTGATGCTCGGACCCAAGGGCTCCAACTTAGTCTAGTATCTTATCATTTCTGTAGGTGGTTACAATTTTCTTTCATTATTGATAGCACAACATGAATTGTGAATAATTCCAAAGAACACAGTGAGGTCAGGAAAAACTTGTTTTAATTGTTACGTTAGGCACAAATGCGTCAAGACTTTCTTTTGTACAGCTAATCCATCATTTGTACCATATACCTTACAATACAAATCGTCAGTCTCTTCATACAGCTTATCAGAGAAAACCAACGCTTATCAGACCTATTGAGCAAAATAAGTGAAAAATGCACCGAATTGAAAGGACGTCAGAGGCGTCAGAACTTAACAATCGTAGGTATTCAAGAAGGGAGAGAGGGGAAACGAGACCCCCGTGAATTCGCAGCAGACTTATTTCAAATAGTCTTAAATTTGAATTAGAAGCTGCTAGACCGAGCACACAGGGTGATGAAACGTCGTTCACGGGCGGATGCCCCTCCAAGACAAATGATAGTAAAGGTACAATATGACCATGTACTGGAGGAAATGATGAAGAAAATTATCCGTACCAGGAATCTTATGTATGAGGGAGATAAGATCAGTATCTACCGAGATTACCCTGTGGAGGTCTCCAGGAACAGAACGCCGTTTAAAGAGGCAAAGAATGTACTGAAGGATGTGAAAGATCTGAAGTATGGTCTGATGTACCCGGCTACATTAAGAGTTGCTTACGATGATAAAGAACACTTCTTCACCAACCCGACGGAAGCATTGGAGTTCGCCCAGAAGATCAAACCTGCCTGATGACTGAACATTATCAACAAAATAAATGATGTCAACGAACAACGTAACTGTGCAAGATCGGATGGTTCTAAGGTTCTGTTATACCTAAGGACAATGGAAACTGGAGATGGATGCTGAATAAGGCCTTTTCCATGGTCGTGTTGTACGGCTATTATTATAATATTATTAACATAATAACTAATAAATATTAACATGACTGCGTGGTACTATTCATAATTATTACTAATGGTCACTAATTACTTACAATTGAATTATTTAGAATTAGCTAAACGGTTGGATATAAAGTTTGATTTCACTCTTCTTCTCTTTCATTCCTTTTTTTGGGGGGAAATTTTTATTTTTTTTATTTTTTATACATAGTTGACTAATGGAATTTGAATATTTTGGAACCTATAATGTTTCCCACCCCCTGGTAAAATATTGCTATTGAAGTGTCATTTTAAAGAGAGTATGGAGCTAGTCATGTTTTTTTTTAACATCGACTACGGAGGTCGGTAGATGGTTAGCCATGCTAGTATGGCTATCACTAACTACGCTACTTTTGGATGTAGTTTTTTTCTTTCTATTTGCACATTACTAACCTCATAATCTATTTTTTTAAAATATAATTATTACAATTTTAAGTTAGAATGGAGTTATGAACTTTATCAAAGGAGATATATGCGTGAGAAAGATCAGTGGGATTTAAAATTCATCTATTCGAGGTTCGGGTGTAAAGTAGGTCTTGTCGAGCTAAACCATTTGCTCTCTTATAGACCTCCCTAAACAAAAGATGCAAGACTCAAATATGAAGATCAGGGGTCAAGGAATAACATTTTGTAGCTGGAACGTTAAGGGTATTAACGAACCAATTAAGAGCGGTAAAGTATTAGCACATTTAAAAGCACTTAAAACTGATGTAATTTTCCTCCAAGAAACCCCACCAAAAAAAGGATGCAGAACATAGATTGAAAGCTAAATGGATTGAGAAAGCGTATGATTCTTCATTTACACATAAATCCAGAGGTGTTGCAATACTACTCTGTAAAGGGATACCTTATAAACATATATCAACTATAACGGACAGTGATGGTAGATATATTATATTAAGTGGTGAATTATATGCAAAAAAATGACTCTTATTAATGTTTATGGAACAAATTTTGATAGCCCTTTGTTTTTTAAGAAAATATTTAATACATTTCCGGAATTAGCACAACACAATTTAATAATCGGAGGAGACTTAAATTGTACATTAGATCCCTATTTAGATAGGTCATCAAGATAACGGAAAACAAAATCCCATTCCAGTGATTTATTAAACGCATATATAGAGACTAGTAATATCAGAGATGTTTGGAGAATAGAAAACCCAACTGGACGAGAATATTCATTTAACTCACCGGTACATAAAACATATTCAAGAATAGATTATTTTTTGGTGAACTCCAAGTTTATTCCATTTAATTCTAATTCAAAAATACCACAATATTATAATTTCGGATCATGCCCCTTTAACGTTTATGATTAAAATTAATGGAAGGATGGAGAAACGGGTACAATGGAACTTAATCCACAAATTTTAAAAGAGAAAGCATCTCAGGAATATCTTACCAAACAGATTAATATGTTCTTTGAAATAAACGATAACCCTGAAACGCCTGCCTCCTTACCATGGGAAACATTCAAAGCATTTACTCGGGGAGCCGGGATTTCTTCCCAAGCATTCTTTTTTTTTTTTTTTGTTGAATATTTTTTTATTAGAAGTATAAATACAGGTGTAAGTACAAGCATGTACATATAAAAACAACGTTCTTGATAAAAAGATAGGTAATAATTACCATGTTTTCTTATATATACTTCTAAACATTTTATTGTAGTTTTTTTTAATATAGTGAAAAGAAGGAAAGTGTGAAAAATGATTAACATAAAAATAGTTATAAAATAATCAAAAGAAAAAAGTAAATAAAATAACTGGTATAATATACAAAAAGTATTTATATAATAATATATCCGTGCTCAATAATGTATTATTCTTCGCACAATCCTTCGTTCAGGTCTCGATCAGGTCCACAAACCGAGTCATATTGATCCCTTAAGATATTCAAGGAATGGAGACCAAATCAGATTAAATTGGTCTAACTTGCCTAAAAGTGCAAGTCTTATTCTTTCCAAGTGTAAAGTCTCCGCCATTCCTGAAATCCACAATTTGATTGTAGGGGGTATGGGGCCTTTCCAAAATAGTAAAATTAATTTTTTACCAATTATTAAACTATAATCTATGAAAGTTCTTTGTGCTGTCGTGAGTAATTGATCCCTTTCTAATATTCCCAATATTATTAATTTTGGGTCTGGAACTAGATTCTTATTTACAACATTCGAGATTACCTTAAATATTTCCAACCAAAAATTCGTAATTTTTATACAAGTTGTAAAAGAATGTGTTAAATTAGCTTCTGGGTATTGGCATTTGTCACATATAGGAGATACATTAGAAAATATTCTGTGTAATTTAGATTTTGAAAAATGCAATCTATGTAAAACTTTGAATTGTATCAGAGAGTGTCTAGAATTTAATGAACAATTATGTATATATCGTAAACTTTCATCCCAGATATCCGAATCGATTGTTTCACCTATTTCATTTTCCCATAGTTGTCTGTACTTTTCCGTATTGGGTATATCATTTTCTAATAAAATATTATAAATATATGATATTAATTTTTCCGTGTTTGGGTGTTTATTTAAGCATTCATCTAGAATTCCCATTTTTCTCTTTTTATATTCCTGAGCAGTTGTTTTAATGTAGTCAGTTATTTGTAGATATCTGAAGTAATGTTTAGAGTGTAGTCCATATATTTCCTGTATTTCTTTAAATGAAAGATACAGATTATCCCTGTAAAGGTCACTGATCTTATTAATTCATTGATTTTTGCATTGTAAGAATCCTAAATTTTCCAGGGATGGTTTAAAACTTACATTATTAACAATGGGAAGAACTAATGGGATATCTTCTAGTTTTAACATTCTTTTTAACTGTCTCCAAATATTAATTCCACTATTAATTATTGTGTTTTCTCGATACGTTTTCTTAAATATTTTAATTTTAGAAAATAATATGGAACTGATTTCATACGGTAAGCAGTCTTCCTTTTCCATAAGTAACCAGTTTGGATTTTCATCAAGTTCCACCCACCAAAAGTTCATATTCTTAATATTAACTGACCAGTAATAACATATAAAGTTAGGTAATGTTAAACCTCCATTAATTTTCGATTTACATAAATATTTTTTATTTATTCTATGGCTTTTATAGTCCCAAACAAAATTAGTGACTATAGAGTCAACCCTTTTAAAACAATTCTTAGAAAGATATATCGGAATCATTTGAAATAAATATAATAATTGTGGGAGAAAAATCATTTTTATCGCGTTAATTCTACCTATCATTGAGATAGGTAGAGTTCTCCAATATAGAATATTCTTAGATAATTTATTTAGTATAGGTAAAAAATCATATTTAAATAAAGAATCATATTTTTTTGTAACGTGAATTCCTAAGTACTTAATCTGTTCATTAACAATCTTAAAAGGAAATTGTTTTAATGTAGTTAAATTATCTTGTGTTAATGGCATAAGTTCACTTTTATTCCAATTGATTCTATATCCAGAAAACGAGCCGAATTGAGTTATTAAATTCAATAAATTAGGTATGCTAATTTCAGGTTTTTTAATATATAATAATACGTCATCTGCATATAGAGAAATTTTATTTCTTGTTTCGTTAGTTTCATATCCAAAAATTTCGGGGTGTAATCTTACCCGAATGGCTAATGGTACTATAGCCAACGCAAATAATAATGGTGATAGGGGACAACCTTGTCTGCATCCTCGAAATAAATTAAATTTGGTGGATATCATTTGGTTAGTTAAGATTTTAGCAGTTGGATTTGTATATAGTAATTTGATCCATTTTATAAACTTGTCTCCCAAATTTAACTTTTCCATAACCGCAAATAAATATGGCCATTCAACTTGGTCAAAAGCTTTCTCTGCATCTAACGATATTATTACTAAGTCTTTATTATAACTCCTTTTCGAGTATATAATATTAAATAATCGTCTCAAGTTATATGATAAGTATCGTTTAGGTATAAATCCTGTTTGATCCGGGTGTATTATTTTATTGATCACTACAGTTAATCTTTTAACTAATATTTTAGTTAATATCTTTTGATCCGTATTTAAGAGAGCAATAGCTCTATATGATCCCGGATCATCTAGGTCTTTGTCCATTTTTGGTATGAGTGTTATAATGGATTCGTTTAGTGTTTCTGGTAAACTCTGTTGCGCATATATATATTCGTAAAGTATCTTCAAATAAGGTGTTATCAGATATTTGTATGATTTATAAAATTCCGAACCAATACCATCTGGCCCAGGGGTTTCCCGTTTTTTAATGATATAATAGAATCCTCAATTTCTTTAACTGTTATTTCAGCATTTAATAGTTTTGTATCATCTACATCCAGTCCTATTAGATTGCAGTCGTTTAAAAATGTATTAATTCCTATCTGATTTTCAGTCATTTTGGATGAGTATAAATCTTTATAATATTGTAAAAAGCTCTCATTAATATCGTTATTTTGTGTTAAGAATTCACCATTTTCTGATTTAATCCGATGTATTATTTTTTCTCCCTGTATTTATCGTAATTGGCGAGCCAGTAATTTTTGTGGTTTGTCCCCAAATTCAAATTGTATTTGTTAAAGAAGGAACTGCAGATGCTGGAGAATCGAGGGTTACACAAAAAGCTGGAGAAACTCAGCGGGTGCAGCAGCATCTAAGGAGTGAAGGAGATAGGCGACGTTTCGGGTCGAGACCCTTCTTCAGACTGGTCAGGGATCAGGGAAACGAGAGATATAAACAGTGATATGGAGAGATAAAGCAAGAACAATGAGTGAGGAGGTTGTGAAACTGTCTTCGTAGGGAGGAGGAGAACTTCTTCAAAGTAGGCATACCTTGAGGAGATATCGCAGTGGAGTAGACAAAGTGTTAAAGAAGGAACTGCAGATGCTGGAGAATCGAGGGTTACACAAAAAGCTGGAGAAACTCAGCGGGTGCAGCAGCATCTAAGGAGTGAAGGAGATAGGCGACGTTTCGGGTCGAGACCCTTCTTCAGACTGGTCAGGGATCAGGGAAACGAGAGATATAAACAGTGATATGGAGAGATAAAGCAAGAACAATGAGTGAGGAGGTTGTGAAACTGTCTTCGTAGGGAGACAGTTTCACAACCTCCTCACTCATTGTTCTTGCTTTATCTCTCCATATCACTGTTTATATCTCTCGTTTCCCTGATCCCTGACCAGTCTGAAGAAGGGTCTCGACCCGAAACGTCGCCTATCTCCTTCACTCCTTAGATGCTGCTGCACCCGCTGAGTTTCTCCAGCTTTTTGTGTAACCTTCAAATTGTATTTGTTTTGTGGATTGATATAATTTAGCCACATGGTCGGCATATATCTTATTTAATTTATATTTTAATGCAGTAATTTTATTATGTGTTATCATTGTAGGGTTGAGAGCATTTTCTATATCTAATTGTTTTATCTCCATTTCCAGAATATTTTGTTCCTTCCGCTTTTCTTTGTTATAGAATGCTTGTGAAGATATCATAATTCCACGAGTAAAAACCTTAAAAGTTTCCCATAGTAGGGATGGAGATATTTCAGGTTTATCGTTTATTTAAAAAAAAGTCTTAATCTGCTTTATAATATATTCACTAGTCAATTTATCCTTCAAAATTTGTGGATTAAGTCTCCATTGTCCTCGCATTTTCATGTTATCATTAAATTTAATATTAAATGTTAATGGAGCGTGGTCTGAAATAATGATACTGTGGTATTTAGAGTTATAGATGTATGGAATTAGCTTTATCTACAAGGAAATAGTCAATTCTAGAATATGTTTTATGTACCGAGGAGTAAAATGAATAATCTCGTCCTGTTGGGTGTTCCATTCTCCAAACATCTCTAACTTTACTAGTATCAATGTATGCATTTATTAAATCACTGGAGTGTGATTTAAATTTCCTCTGTCCTGACGATCTATCTAAATAAGGATCTAAAGTACAATTTAAATCTCCTCCAATTATTAAATTGTGTTGTGCATGAGCAGGAATTGTATTAAATATTTTCTTTAAAAAAATTGGGCTGTCAAAATTTGGGCCATATGTATTGGCTAATATTACTTTTTGAGCATATAATTCTCCCGTTACGATAATAAATCTTCCATCTTTATCAATTATAGTTGATGTATGCTTAAATAAAGTACCTTTACGTATCAGTATTGCTACACCTCTAGATTTATGAGTAAAAGAGGAATTATATATTTTGTCAATCCATTTAGCCTTTAATCTATGCTCGGCATCTTTTTTTAGATGTGTCTCTTGAAGAAACGCAACATCAATTTTAAGTGCTTGCAACTGTGCCAATACTTTGCCCCTTTTAATAGGTTCATTAAGACTTTTAACATTCCAACTGCCAAAGATTATTCCCTCATTCCCCCAATTCTTTTTTAAGTCTTGCATTTTATTTACGGTGGTCTATAATGGTTCGCATGTCTCAGCTCGACATACCCGACCTTACCCCCGAACTCCGGATGGACGAGTTTCAAGATTTTCAAATATCTCGCACGGATATATCTTTTCTGATTACTAGTCCACTGTGATGTAAAAAAATAAAAACATGAGGTAATATAAAAAAAAGATAGAAAAAAGGGTTAGTAAATAGTGAAAAGTAAGGAAAAACTACAGCTATAGTAGGTGCAGTTAGTGAAAGCCATACTAGCATGGCTAGCCATCTACAGACTTCCAGTGTAGATGATGTTAATTTGCCAGCTCCATAAGTCCTTAAAGTTATTGTCTTACAAAAGATATTTTAACGGAAATATATAATTCTAAAATGTTTCATCAATCCTATAACATATTTAAATACAATGATCAAGGAAATCTTAACTATTATTGGTATAATCAAATGTATGATCTTAGGGAATATATTTACTAATTACTATTTATTTTAATTTTATGTAGATTAGTATTAATTATTGATGAATAAAGTATATATATGTGGGAAGTAATAAGAAAATTACTTATACCTAAGCCTTACGGATTAGTATTTATTATTGTTTTAGTTAGTAACAGTACTACCAGGTAGATTTTAGTATATTAGTATTTTATTATGTATTAATTATTTCTATTAGTATTGTTATTATTCTAATTAATAATATCCATAAGAGAAAGTCCAGTCCACTCTTTGATGTAGGGACCCAGTCCACTCATTTCTTCATCTTTCTTGATTGTAGCCAGACTATAACCAGTCCATATTTCGGTAATCCTTTAAACCAAATGCAAACATACAGTTTATTCATTAATATAGTTCAAAGGTGAAATATTATTCAGTCTTCTTCTTGATTCTTAATCCTCTGCGCAAAGTCCAGTGCATTTTGTGGGCTCTTGAAGAAATGATCTTGATTGCCATAGGTCACCCTCAAGGTAGCAGGGTATCTCAAAGTATACTTTACATCCTTCAATTCTCTCAGAATTCTTTTAGTCTCCCTGAATGCGTTTCGTTTCTTGGCAACTTCAGCAGGATAATCTCGGTAAATACTGATTCGTGCTCCTTCAAAAGTAAGATTTTTACTTCTTACAATCTTACCCATCATTTCTTCCAGTTCGTAATCATTCTGTACCTTTAATATCATTTGTCTTGGCGGAGCACCAGGTCCTGTAAAACGCCTCTTTACTCTGTGTGCACGAGCTAGTAAGGGTTTCTGATCCAAGGCTAAAACTTGTTGCAGTAAATCTGCTGTAAATCCTCGTGGGTTGTTCCGCTCTATGCCTTCCGGAATACCCACAATTCTAAGATTCGACCTTCTTTGGAAGCCTTCCAACTCCGTGCATTTTTCTGTTATCTTGTCCAGAAGTTCAGATAAGTGTTGTATGTCTCTGTCTGAGTTCCGAGCCGATGCTTCAGCTAAGTCTTTAATAATGCTTATATCTGTCGAATGTAAATTCAATGCTTCTTCAACTTCAGACAGTTTGTCTTTCGATTTCAATTTTCATCTGCTTGTTCTGCTCTTTTAACTTGTCCGTAATTTCTTTTTTCAGTGCTTGAGCAGATTCAGTGATTTCAGTCTTCAGGTCTTTTATTTCAGTTTTCAAATCTTTCACTTCTTCATTGATTTTTTTCAACCTCTTCCTTAATATTCAACTTTTTCATATCTTTCTTTAACTTCAATAGTTCGGTTTTGATGCTTGCCATCTCTTTTTCAATCCTTCCATCTCCAGTTTCGTTTTAACTTCCTCAGCTCCAGAAGGTTTTTTTCCTGCAATGTCTTCCTGGGATCGGGTTCTACCCGAGACCGAGGCTTCAGAACGGCCTACCGGATCCCGAGTGGTTGGTAGCCGGGTTTTCAGTTTTTCTTCGGGGGTCCTTTGCATGTCGCAGACGCAGGGCTGATAACGTGAGTCAGGAATTCTGTACTAATCAGTACTGAGATTTCAGACGGCAAGTAAGTCTTTTTTCAGCGTTTTTTACCCCGTTTTCTTCAACATTCTTATGGAGCTGGGTGGCAGGGCGTCTTCACCTCATGATGGCGCCACCGGAAGTCCCTTTTATATTTTCAATCCAAACCAGCATTTGCATTTTCAAAACAAACCACAATTTTCATCTTAAAAACCGAACCACATTTTGCATTTCTAAATCAAACCACCATTTGCATTTTCAAACAAAACCACATTTTGCATTTCGAAAACAACATTTTGCATTTTCAAAGGAAACCACATTTTGCATTTTCAAAGCAAGCCACCGTTTGCATTTTCAAAGCATACCACTTTGTGCATTATCAAAGCAAGCAACCTTTTGCATTTTCAATGCAAACTACCTTTTGCATTTTCAAAGCCAACCTTTTGCATTTTCAAACCAAACCTTTTGCATTTTCCATACCAAACCTTTTGCTTTTTCAAACCAAACCTTTTGTTTTTTCAAACTTTGCAAATCTCCCCACCAGGATATTGGTTCCCCTCGGGTTCAAGTGCAACCCGTCCTTTTTATACAGATCCTGCCTTCCCCAAAAGAGGTCCCAGTGATCAACAAAACTTGAATCTCTGCCCACTGCACTGCACCTTTTGCATTTTTATAGCAAATCACCTTTTGCATTTTCAAAGCAAACCACCCTTTGTACTTTCAAAGATAACCTTTTGAATTTTCAAAGGAAACATTTTGCATTTTTAAAACAAACCAACTTTTGCATTTTCAAATCTTATCACCTTTCCGATTTTCAAAGAAATCCTTATGCATTTTCAAAGTAATCCTTTTGCAATTTCAAACCAAACCTTTTGCCTTTTCAATCCAAACCAACATTTGCATTTTCAAAGCAAACCACCTTTTGCATTTCTGAACCAAACCACAATTTGCTTTTCTAAACCAAACCACCATTTGCATTTTCAAACAAAACAAACATTTTTTACATTTTCAAAGCAATCCCTTTGCATTTTCAAAGCAAACCACATTTTGCATTTTCAAAGCAACCCCTTTGCATGCTCAAAGCAAACCACCTTTTGCATTTTCGAAGCAAACCACCTTTTTCATTTTGTAAGCATACTAACATTTCCATTTTCAAAGAAACCATTTTGCATTTTCAAACCAATCCTTTTGCTTTTTCAAACTGAACCACCTTTTGCATTTTCAAAGCAAACACTTTGCATTCTCATAGCAAACCACTTTTTGCGTTTTCAATGCAAACCACCTTTTGCGTTTTCAAAGCAAACCACCTTTTGCATTTGCAAAGCAAACCACCTTTTTCATTTTCAAATCTTATCACCTTTCCCATTTTCAAAGAAATCCTTATGCATTTTCAAAGGAATCATTTTGCATTTTTAAACCAAACCAACTTTTGTATTTCTAACCGAAACCAACATTTGCATTTTCAAAGCAATCCATGTATTTGCATTTTTCAAAGCAAACCACATTTTGCATTTTCAAGGCAAACCACCATTTGCATTTTCAAAGCAAACCATCTTTTGCATTTTCAAAGCAACCCCTTTGCATTTTCACATCAAACCTTTTGCATTTTCAAAGCAAACACTTTGCATTCTGAAAGTAAACCACCGTTTGCTATTTAAATGCAACCCACCTTTTGCATTTTCAAGGCAAACCACCATTTGCATTTTCAAAGCTTATCACTTTTACGAGTTTCAAAGAAATCCTTATGCATTTTCAAAGTAATCCTTTTGCATTTTCAAACAAAACATTTTGCATTTTAATCCAAACCAACATTTGTATTTTTTTCATTTTCAAAGCAACCCCTTTGCATTTTCAAGCAAACGATATTTTGCATTTTCAAAGCATGCCACCTTTTGCATTTTCAAAGCATAGCACCTTTTGCATTATCAAAGCAAGCAACCTTTTGCATTTCCAATGCAAACCACCTTTTGCATTTTCAAAGCCAACCTTTTTTCATTTTCAAACCAAACCTTTTGCTTTTTCAAATCAATCAATTTGCTTCTTCAAACCGAACCACCTTTTGCATTTTTATAGCAAACCACCTTTTGCATTTTCAAAGCAAACCACCTTTTGCATTTTCAAAGCATCCCCTTTGCATTTTCAATGCAAACCGTTTGCATTTTCAAAGCGACCACTTTGTATTCTGAAAGCAAACCACCTTTTGCATTTTCAAAGTAAACCACCTTGCATTTTCAATGCAAACCACCTTTTGAATTTTCAAGGCAAACCACCATTTGCATTTTCAAAGCAAACCACCTTTTGCATTTACAAAGCTTATCACCTTTTCGATTTTCAAACAAATCCTTATGCATTTTCAAAGCAATCATTTTGATTTTCAAACTAAATCTTTTGCATTTTCAATCCAAACCAACATTTATATTTTCAAAACAAACCACAGTTTTGCATTTCAAAAACCAAACCACCTTTTGCATTTCTAAACCAGACCACCATTTGCATTTTCAAGCAAAACCACATTTTGCATTTTAAAAGCAACCTTTCGCTTTTTCAAAGCAAACCACCGTTTCATTTTCAATGAAAACTCCATTTTGCATTTTAAAAACAAACCTTTTTGCATTTTCAAAGCAAATATTTTGCATTTTTAAACCAAACCAACGTTTGCATTGCTAACGCAAACCAACATTTGCATTTTCAAACCAAACCGCATTTTTCCATTTACAAAGCAAACCACCTTTTGCATTTTTATAGCAAATTACCTTTTGCATTTTCAAAGCAAACCACTGTTTTCATTTTAAATGCAAACCACCTTTTGCATTTTCGAGGCAAACCACCATTTGCATTTTCAAAGCAAACCAGCTTTTGCATTTTCAAAGCTTATCACCTTTCCCATTTTCAAAGAAATCCCTATGCATTTTCAAAGGAAACATTTTGTATTTTTAAACCAAACCAACGTTTGCATTTCTACCCCAAACCAACATTTGCATTTTCAAAACAATCCATGTTTTTGCATTTTCAAAGCAAACTACCTTTCGCATTATTATTGCGAACCACCTTTGGCATTTTTAAAGCCAACCGAAATGTGCATTTTCAAAGCAAACCCTTTGCATTTTCAAATCAAATCTTTTGCATTTTCAAAGCAAACACTTTGCGTTATGAAAGCAAACCACGTTTTGCATTTTCAAAGCAAACCACCGTTTGCAATTTAAATGCAAACCACCTTTTCCATTTTCAAGGCAAACCACCATTTGCATTTTGAAAGCAAACCACCTTTTGCATTTTCAAAGCTTATCACCTTTCCGATTTTCAAAGAAATCCTTATGCATTCTCAAAGTAATCCTTTTGCATTTTCAAACAAAATCTTTTGCATTTTTAATCCAAACCAACATTTGCATTTTCAAACAAACCACATTTTGTATTTTCAGAGCATACCACCTTTTGCATTATCAAAGCAAGCAAACTTTTTCATTTTCAATGCATACCATCTTTTGCATTTTCAAAGCCAACCATTTTCATTTTCAACCCAAACCTTTTGCTTTTTCAAACCGAACCACCTTTTGCTTTTTTATAGCAAACCACCTTTTGCATTTTCAAAGCAAACCACCTTTGGCATTTTCAAAGCAACCCCTTTGCATTTTCAAGCAAACCACATTTCGCATTTTCAAAGCAAGACAACTTTTGCATTTTTAAAGCATACCACCTTTTGCATTTTCAAAGGAAGCCACCTTTTGGATTTTCAAAGCAAGCAATCTTTTGCATTTCCAATGCAAACCACCTTTTGCATTTTCAAAGCCAACTTTATTTCATTTTCAAACCAAACCTTCTGCTTTTTCAAACCAATCCATTTGCTTTTTCAAACCGAACCACCTTTTGCATTTTTATAGCAAACCACCTTTTGCATTTTTATAGCAAACCACTTTTTGCATTTTCAAAGCAACCCCTTTGCATTTTCAATGCAAACCACCTTTTGAATTTTCAAGGCAAACCACTATTTGCATTTTCAAAGCAAACCACCTTTTGCATTTACAAAGCTTATCACCTTTTCGATTTTCAAAGAAATCCTTATGCATTTTCAAAGCAATCATTTTGCTTTTCAAACTAATTCTTTTGCATTTTCAATCCAAACCAACATTTGCATTTTCAAAACAAACCACTATTTTGCATTTTAAAAACCAAACCACCTTTTGCATTTCTAAAGCAAACCACCATTTGCATTTTCAAACAAAACCACATTTTGCATTTCCAATGCAAACCACCTTTTGCATTTTCAAACAAAACCACATTTTGCATTTCCAATGCAAACCACCTTTTGCATTTTCAAAGCCAACTTTTTTTCATTTTCAAACCAAACCTTTTGCATTTTCAAAGCATACCACCTTTTGCATTATCAAAGCAAGCAACCTTTTGCATTTTCAATGCATACCATCTTTTGCATTTTCAAAGCCAACCATTTTCATTTTCAACCCAAACCTTTTGCTTTTTCAAACCGAACCACCTTTTGCTTTTTTATACCAAACCACCGTTTGCATTTTCAATGCAAACCACCTTTTGCATTTTCAAAGCAACCCCATTGCATTTTCAAGCAAACCACATTTCGCATTTTCAAAGCAAGACAACTTTTGCATTTTTTAAGCATACCACCTTTTGCATTTTCAAAGCAAACCACCTTTTGGATTTTCAAAGCAAGCAACCTTTTGCATTTCCAATGCAAACCACCTTTTGCATTTTCAAAGCCAACTTTATTTCATTTTCAAACCAAACCTGCTTTTTCAAACCAATCCATTTGCTTTTTCAAACCGAACAACCTTTTGCATTTTTATAGCAAACCACCTTTAAAATTTTTATAGCAAACCACCTTCTGCATTTTCAAAGCAACCCCTTTGCATTTTCAATGCAAACCACCTTTTGCATTTTCAAGGCAAACCACTATTTGCATTTTCAAAGCAAACCACCTTTTGCATTTACAAAAGCTTATCACCTTTTCGATTTTCAAAGAAATCCTTATGCATTTTCAAAGCAATCATTTTGCTTTTCAAACTAAATCTTTTGCATTTTCAATCCAAACCAACATTTGCATTTTCAAAACAAACCACTATTTTGCATTTTAAAAACCAAACCACCTTTTGCATTTCTAAAGCAAACCACCATTTGCATTTTCAAACAAAACCACATTTTGCATTTTAAAAGCAACCTTTTGCTTTTTCAAAGCAAACCACCGTTTGCATTTTCAAAGCAATCCACCCTTTGCATTTTCAAAGCAAACCACCGTTTGCATTTTCAAAGAAAACCGCATTTTCCACTTTCAAACCAAACCGATTGCATTTTCAATCTGAACCAACATTTGCATTTTCAAAACAAACCACCTTTTGCATTTCAAACCAAACCACCTTTTGCATTTCTAAACCAAACCAGCACTTGCACTTTCAAACATAACCACATTTTTGATTTTCAAAGCAAACAACATTATGCATTTTCAATGCAAACTACCTTTTGCATTTTCAAAGCAAACCTTTTGCATTTTCAAAGCAAACCTTTTGCATTTTCAAAGCAAACGACCTTTAGCCTTTCTAACCCAAACCAACATTTGTATTTTCAAACCAAACCGCATTTTTGCATTTTCAAAACAACCCCTACGCATTTTCAAACCAAACCTTTTGATTTTCCAATCCAAACCTTTTGCATTTACTAACCAAACCTTTTGCATTTTCAAACCGATCCTTTTATATTTTCAAACAAAACCTATTACATTTTCAAACCAAATCATTTGCATTTTCCAAACCAAACCTTTCCCATTTTCAAACCGAACCACCTTTTGCATTTTCAAAGCAAACCGCCTTTTGCATTTCCAAAGCAACCCAAGTTTTGCATTTTCACAGCAAGCCACCTTTTTCATTTTCAAAGCAAACCATCTTTAGCACGTTTAAAGCAAACCTTCTTTTGAATTTTCAACGCAAACTTTTTGCATTATCAAAGCAAACCAACTTTTGCATTTCTAACATAAACCAACATTTGCATTTTCAAACAAAACCACATTTTTGCGTTTTCAAAGCAAACCACCTTTTGCATTTTCAAAGCAAACGACCTTTTGCCTTTTCAAAGCAAAAAACCTTTTGCATTCTTACAGCAAACCACCTTTCGCATTTTCAAAGCAAATCAGCTTTTGCATTTTCAAAGCAAACCCTTTGCATTTTCAAAGCAAACTCTTTGCATGCTCAAAGCAAACCACCTTTTGCATTTTCAAAGGAAACCACCTTTTTAATTTTCAAAGCAATCCACCTTTTGCAATTTTCAAATCAAACCATCATTTGTATTTTCTTTGCAACCCGCATTTTGCATTTTCAAAGCATACCACCATTTCCATTTTCAAAGAACACCTTTTGTATTCTCAAACCAAACCTTTTGTTTTTTCAATCCAAACCCCCTTTGCATTTTCAGAGCAAACCATCTTTTGCCTTTTCAAAGCAAACCACCTTTCGCATTTTCAAACCAAACCAACTTTTGCATTTCTAACCCAAACCAACATTTGCAATATCAAACCAAACCGCATTTTAGCATTTTCAAAGCAAACCACCTTTCGCATTTTCAAAGCAAACATATTCCGATACTCCTGATGTTATGAAGGTCAACATGCCATTAGCCTTTGTGACAATATCCATGTAATTTAAGCATATGAGCTGTACTCATTCTCGCACATGCTCAGCCTCGCGCATATAATTATGTAATAATTGGAAATAAATTATTTGGAAGTAAACTTGGAAATAAATAATTCTTGCTTTTGATCCGAACACGAGTGTTTCTCCGACTAATATATTCTAGTTTAACGTACATCTTAAGCAGACACATATCAAAACATGGTTGCAGCGGTGAAAGTGAGGATTTTTGGATAAAATGGACGCTATGGTGATTAACGGATGGAAGTGGCGGCGCAGGCCAGTCCATCTTTCCACGTGGCTGCACCACCCAATCTAAAGTTCAGAGAGAAGCGGGAGGAAGAGTGGAAAAAGTTGAAACAAATGTATGAAAATTATCATTACATGACTACTGCTCCAAAGAGTATCTCCCAATCAGTACTACAACAAAGTGTGTTACATCAGTACTACTCCGCACTGTCACTCCGTCAGTACAACCCCGCAGTGTGTCAATCCATCAAAACTATCCGACAGCGTGGCACTTCATCAGTAATATTTCACAGTGTATTTTCATCAGTACTACTGCACAATGTGTCACGCCATCAGTGCCACCCCATCACCTGTCACTCTATCAGCACTATCCCAGAGTGTATCACGCCAATCGAACTATCCTATAAATTGTAACCTGACTATCCCACCGTGTCTCTCCATCAGTACTATCCCACCGTGTGTCCATAACATTAGGGCTACCCCACAGTGTGTCTCTCCATCAGTACTACCCCACTTAGTGTCCATAACATTAGTACTACCCCACCGTGTGTCTCTCTATCAGTACTAACCCACCTAGTGTCCATAACATGAGCACCATCCCACAGTGATTCACTCCAACAGCACTATCCAACAGTAGCGTTCCATCAGTACTATACAAGTGTGCCATTCCATTCGTTCTATCCCACAGTGTATCACTATATCAGTACTACCCCATAGTGTGTCACTGTATCAGTACTCCCCCACAGTGCTTCACTAGATGTACGACACCACAGTGTGTAATTCCATCAGTACTATCTATTAGTGGGTCTCTACATCAGTACCAGCCCTTAGTGTCTCTCTATCAGTACTACCCCATAGCGTCTCTCTGTCAGTACTACACCACAGAGTTTCACTACAACAGTACGACCCCACAGTGTGATATCCCATCAGTACCATGCAAAACTGTGTATCTCCATCAATACTACCCCACAGTATCTCGTTTCTTCAGAAAAACCCACAGTGTGTCATTCATCAGTACTAAGCCGCAGTGCGTCAGTCCAGCAGTAATACACCACAGAGCGCCATTCCATCAGTACTATCACACAGTACATCACTCCATTAGTACAGCACCACAGTGTGCCAATCCATCAGTAACATACAACATTGTGCCAATCCATCAGTACTATTCCACAGTGTACTTCCCATCAATGCCACCCCGTTGGGTGCCACTCCACCAGTACTACACCACAGTGTGTCAATCCAGCTTAACTATCCCCACACTGTCAATCCATCTTATCTATCCCCACACTGTCAATCCAGTTTATCTATCACCCCATCAGAACTGCACAGTGTGGCATTCCATCTGAACTATCCCATTTTGTGTCAGTCCATCAGTATTGCTCCACTGTGTGTCACGCTCTCACTCCCCCACAGTGTGTCACTCCATCAATAATTCCAACAGCGTGTCTCTCCATTAGTGCTTTCCCCAAACCGCGGCATTGCATATTCCACACAAACGCACCCTCACAGACACTCACACTCTCACACAATTCACACAATTCCCCACTCTTATGCACGGCAATGCACTGTTACACGTACACAAACATTACTCATACAACGCTAGGCACTCAAAATCACGGACACTGACACATCGAAACACAGACCCGTGGGCGCACTCACGCACGGAGGCTGTTACATATTCACCTATTGCTATTCCCCGAAGAAGGGTCTTCATGTTTCCTGAAGAAGGATCCCGACCCGAAACGTCACCTATTCATTCTCCCTATAGATGCTGCCTCACCCGCTGAGTTTCTCCAGCAGATTTTCCTTACTTACATATTCACGTACCCACACTCGCCCACACACTCTCGTATACTCACGAAACGCACACATTCTTACACAGTTCGTCGCAACGTCATATACTTTGTCAAACACCAGCACACACTCACGCCATACACATAAATACATACACACACTCACTCATACCCTTGTAAACGTTCACAGCACTAACACTAAAATACACTCTCTCACACTGTCACACACCGATATTGTAGTGCACTCACACTCATCGTATACACATTCATGTTGTCACAAAAACGTAAACACAAACTAAAATACAGTCATATGATCATAACCGATTACAGCAGATTTAAGCTATTCGGTCCATCAACTCTACTCCGCCTTTCAATCATGGCTGATCTATCTTCCCCTGACCCCATGGGTGTGTGACACACACACACACACACGCACACACGCACACGCACACGCACACGCACACACACACGCACACACACACGCACACACACACACACGCACACACACACACTCTGTCACACACACACACACAACCACACACACACTCACACACCCACAAGCACACATGCATACACACACACACTCACACACACACATGCCACACTCACACACAAACACACACACACATACGCACACACACACACACGCACGCACAGACACGCACACACCCACACACACACGCACACACGCACACACACAACCGAACACATAAAATCGCAGGCACTCAAATACTCTCTCACATGTTCTCACATACAATGATACACATGCACTCACACTACCAGATAAATACACGTACTAGCACTAAGAGACACGCACTTATTCACACACACGCACTAACACACTCACGGGCAATCACTTACTCAACACCATCATGTGCTCACACACTCTCATGCCTTATCACTCTCAAACAATCAGATATTTAAACATTCTCACAAACTCATATTCCCACATACATCTATATATCTGGATATCCGGCGGCGCTGTAAGCTGACTGCCTCCCCCTTCAGTGTGGTATCTTTTACAATACAATACAATTTACTTGTTGTCATTTGAGGTTCAAACGAAATTTGTGTGTGTTTCAGTGATGGAGGGTGTGAGTGATGGAGGGTGTGTGTGTGAGAGAGATGGAGGGCGTGTGTGTGAGATTAAGGGTGTGTGTGTGATGGAGGGTGTGTGCGAGAGATGGAGGGTGTGTGTGAGATGGAGGGTGTTTGTGTGATGGAGGGTGTCTGTGTGATGAAGGTTGTGTGGGTGATGAAGGGTGTGTGTGTGATGGAAGATGTGCGTGTGAGCACACCAGCCGTGAGTTAGTGAACTGCCAGCCCACCAGCTGTGAATGAATGAACTGACAGCCCACCAGCTGCGAGTGAGTGATCTGAAAGCCCACCGGCCGTGAGTAACTGCCAGCCCATAAGCCGTGTGTGAGTGAACTCCCACCCCACTAGCCGTGAGTAACTGAACTGCCAGCCCACCAGCCGTGAGTGAGTGAAATGCCTGCCCACCAATCGTGACTACTGGAACTGCGATTCCAATAATCCGTTCAGCCCACAATGTCCATACTAGCCCTCTGGAAACCAATCCCAGGAGGAAAAAGTGAGTTGAATGATGTGTGGATGCAGATTAATGGGTTTTTTAACAATCATGTGGTTGATACCTGAGATTCAACAATATAAGGAGTGAGATAAAGATTGAAGAGGAAGGAATTATAAAGAGAATGGAAGGAATATCGGTGAAAAGGGGGGGGGTAGAGGAGAATAGGGGGTGGGAATCCGTTTGAGACACGTGGAAGAACAAGGGGAAAGCGGGAATTTTCACGCTAGCTTCCTTACAATGAAGAATTTATTGTTCATACTATTAGGTTGCAAGGTACCAAAGCGGAATATGAAGTGGCGGTCTTTCTGTCTGCCTGTAGCCTCACTCAGAGGCCCAGGGCAGAAAGGTCAGCGTGGGAAGGGGAGTTACAATGGTCAGCGACCGGGAGATCCGGCAGGCGTTGGCGGAACGAGGGTAAGTGTTTGACGCAATGTTCGCCGAGTCTACGCTCCACCACGCCGATGTAAAGGAGGCCATATCTGGAACACTGCATGCAACACATGAGATTAGAGGAGGTGCCGGTGAACATCTGTCTCACCTGGAAGTGCTGCTGGAGTGCGAGGGAAGGGGTATATGGACAGCTGTTACATCCCATGGTGGCTCACCGTTTTAACCGCACATCTCAAGAAATGCATTGGAGGGAGAGGTAAGGGCGAGCAGGAGGAGAGTTGGGGGAATGAAGAGATAGATAGGGAGTACAATGATGAAAGGGAGAGATAGCGGAGAAGACGAAAGTGTAAGAGGTGGAGGGAGAGTGAACTGTTAAATGTAGTGTGGGGAGATGGAGAAGAGTTTGGAGCGAGTGGGTTGGTAAAGGGGAGAGAGGGAAAGGTCAGAGAGATACAGAGAAACGGAGGGAGAGATGCAGTGAGAGTGAGAGGGGAGGGAGAGGTAAGAGAAGCAAGGTTGACAGAGTTATGCCGGTGCAGAGACAGAGAGTAGGGGAGAGAGTAACAGTTCAGAGAGAGGACGGCAGTAAGCGTGGAGGGAGAGAGAAAGAGAGGAGGGAGAGATGCTGCATCATTCGCCGTTTTATGTAGGTTTAGGACAAATCTAAGGCGGTAATGTTTCTGTTCTATGAGTGTCTTTGTGAGTCTGGGTCGTCCCTCCACAGAAGGTGGTGAAGGCAGAGAATGTTGTTATCGCAGGGCAAAGTCAGATCCACTTCAGGCAAACAAAGAGTGAATGGATAACGGGGTCGCCTGGAGTGTGGGGTTGGGGTCACAGTCAGTCAGTTAAGCCGCGATCATATTGAGTGGCGAAGCAGAGAGGAGGGGGTGAGGGATTTAAGTCAGAGGCGATCTGTTGAACTACTTCCTCAGCCTGTGGACAAAGGTCACCCAGTCCAGGCCACCTTCAAACAGGGCACCAGAATCCCTTAGAGGGTCCGTGGAATTTTGCATTGCCGAGCTGAGTGAAACGGATTGACGGAAATCAGCCAAACAACATGAGTTGGAGAGTTGGATCTGATGGAGTTTGAAACAATATCCCCTTTGCTGGAACAATGCCGCCGCTCCCAATTTCCATCCCTCAGTATCTATCGCCACAATTCCCAGTCTTTGGAGTTTCTCAATCAATTCCCTGATTAAATCACAACCTGTCTGTCTCAGCAGGGATTTCACTCGGCTGATGTCATCTGTTTGTGAATCATTTCTAAATCTCTATTTTTAAACTCTGTTGAAACTTCACTGTCCCGGTGGAGACGGGAAATGGTATAAAATCTCCAGGAATGTTCTGCCCCAGCATTTCATTCCGAGACATTACCGGCAGCTCACGGGGACACGTCGCTGGGCAGAGACAATGGGGCACAGTGAAAAACTCGAGCAATATTACAGTGTGGAAAAAATCTTCTACGCGATCATTGCTGCCGTTGGAATCCCTGGTAAGTGAGCAGAACAATTCAAGTTTTATAACTCCATCCGTGTGTTAACTGGTGTTGACCGGATTCTCATCATGTTACAAGTTCCCAACTGATGATCGTTGTACAAGAATATGTGAAGAATATCAATTCTCTCAGTGAATTATTTGTGAATTAACGCTGTAATTTTTCTTATTTTCAGACAGCTGAAACTAACCCTCTTTTTCTCTCACTGCTGCCGGCCGGGAGCCACTAGAATGTTGTTCTTGCCTTCAGTGGGACCTTGCCCAGAGTTGTCCCAGTGCTCGGGACAGGCAGGCAGGCAGCTCTCCGTGACGGTGTGACTGGGAGACAGGGGTTCACATTGTGAAGTTCACTGTGTGTGAGTTATTGATCAGAGTGAACAGCCGCTCCTGTGGACACTGGGTCTCACTGTGGAGTCTGTCTGTCACAGTCGGATTCCACCGCCAGTTGGATCGATCACCTGGACGCGGAACTAACGGCGTGTGTGTGTGTGTGTGTGTGTGCGTGCGTGCGTGCGTGCGTGCGTGCGTGCATTTGTGTGTGTGTGTGCGCGCGCGCGTGTGTGTGTGTGTGTGTGTGTGTGTGTGTGTGTATGTGTGTTGTTACTGAACTGAACTCACTGTGTGGAATGAATCCATTAACGGAGCCACTCTGCTGCCGGATTCCATGTTGACCCTGCGTTCCCTCTGCAAGCCTCCTCGTCCCCATCAGATGCCGAGTTCCCAGAGCCCTGGTAAAACGCGGCTGCTCACGGTTAAGTCTGTGAAAGCGGCCCCATCAGAGATTGTGAGCAGCAGGGTTCACTCTAGAAAGGACCATTGCGCCTGTTGTAGCAGGTGGATGCTCGGTCCCTCCCCGCCCGTCCTTTACCCCACCCGCCCGTCGCCTTATCACTGCTCCCCTGAAGCAGGCAGGCAGGTCGGGCACAGTCGGAGCCGGCTCTGACATTGTTAAACTTGCAGCAGCCGCGCACCGACTCCAACACTCCTGATCTTGAGCTGAAAGTCGAGCCGGTGTTTAGTCAGCCCCGGAGACCGTGTTGAGTAAATGCCCAGTGTCCGTTCCCATGTATTTCCGCAGTGAATTTAGTGGCGATTGTGATCCTGTCCCGGGGAAAGTGCGGCCTCTCCACCTGCACCACTCGCTACCTGGTGGCCATGGCAGCGGCCGATCTACTGGTCCTCATCACCGAGGTCATTTTGTATCAGCTCCGATATCATTACTTTTATTGGAGTTTCCTGACCATCACCCCTGTGTGCCGCGTTAACGAAGTACTGACGTTTGCAGCTACAGACTGTTCTGTGTGGTTCACCGGCACTTTCACCTTTGATCGGTTTGTCGCCATTTGTTGCCAGAAGCTGAAAACTAAATATTGCACCGGGAAAACTTCGGCTGCGGTTCTGGCAACAGCCGGCGTTCTGCTCTGTCTGAAAAACCTTCCCCGCTACTTCACACTGGAACCCGCGTATATCATCGACAATATCCCGTGGGCCTGTGACACGGTGGACAGTTATTACACTGACCCCGGGTGGGTGGCATTTGACTGGATCGACACAGTTTTAATTCCGCTCCTCCCTTTCGCTGTAATCCTGCTGTTCAACGCTCTGACAGTCCGCCACATTTTAGTGGCCAGTCGGGTCCGTAAGGGGCTGAGGGGTGAGAGCAAGGGGGAGAACCACAGTGACCCGGAGATGGAGAGCAGGAGGAGGTCTGTGGTTTTACTCTTCACCATCTCCGGCAGCTTCATCCTCCTGTGGCTGACGCTGGTTGTAAACTTCGTCTATTATCAGATCACAGGAACTGGAAATGTCCGGAATGATTCTCAACTGATCTTACGAAACGTCGGGTATTTGCTGAAGAATCTCAGCTGCTGCACCAACACATTTATTTACGCGGTGACCCAGTCCAAGTTCAGGGAGCAGGTGAAGAGCGCGGTGAAATATCCGCTCACCTCAGTGCTTCAGCTCATTAAAAAATCCGCGCCCTGAGCGCATCCATCCCAGAGGCGGCCGCAGTCTCTCCGCTGCGGGCTCCGGCTCCTGACATTCACCACCGGAGCCATGAGGGAGGGAGGAGCTGGCCAATGTTGACTGGAAAGATGCCTTGGCAGGGATGAGAGAATGTGGAACAATGGCAGGTATTTCTGGGAATAATACAGAAGGTGCAGGATCAGTTCATTCCAAAGAGGAAGAAAGATTCCAAGGGGAGTAAGTAAGGGGCGTCCGTGGCTGACAAGAGAAGTCAGGGACAGTATAAAAATAAAAGAGAAGTACAACGTAGCAAAGATGAGCGGGAAGCCAGAGGATTGGGTAATGTTTAAAGAGCAACAGAAGAAAAGCAAAACGACAATACGGGGAGAAAAGATATGGTGCGAAGGTAAGCTAGACAAGAATATAAAGCAGCTTCTTCACGTATGTGAGAGGAAAAAAATAGTTGAGACCAACGTTGGGCCTTGAAGACAGAAACAAGTGAATTTATTGTGGCGAACAAGGAAATGCTAGATGGGTTGAACAGGTACTTTGGATCTTTCACTAAGGAGGACACAAACAATCTTCCTGATGTACCAGCGGGCAGATGATCTGGGGTGACGGAGGAACAGAAGGAAATCCACATTAGGCACGAAATGTTGTTGGGTAGACTGATGGGACTGAAGGCTGATAAATCCCCAGGGCCTGATGGTCTGCATCTCTTTTTTTCTTTTAGCGTTTCGTTATCTCTCTTCTTTCAATCGTTTTAGACTCAATGTATTTTTTGCGCTCCGAGCTATTGTTTTTTTTTTTTTTTTTTAAAGCGGCGTCTTTGCCCGGCATCCGTCGGAGCTGGGCGGAGAGAGTGAACGATAGAGGAGGAGAGGAGATAAAAATCTGGGAGATGTTACCGTTAAAAAGTAAATATTTACACACACATACACATCAAAGTCTTTTCTTGACGCATTTCACACAGTTTCGACTAGAAATGAGAGGCGGAAATGTATGACAAAAATATATAGTTGCCTCTTTCGTCAATTAGCGTGTAGACAACTTCAGAAATGTAGAAACTTTGAGAGAGAGAGAGAGAGAGAGAGAGAGAGAGAGAGAGAGAGAGAGAGAGAGAGAGAGAGAGAGAGAGAGAAGAAAGAAAGAGAGAGAGAGAGAGAGAGAGAGAGAGAGAGAATGAGACAGAGAGATGGAGAGAGAGAACGAGAGACACAGACAGAGAGAGAGAGAGATGGGAAACGAGAGACGTAGACAGAGAGAGTAAGAGACAGAGAGAGAGAACAGAGGGAGAACGAGCGAGCAAGAGAGACTTTTCTCTGGGGAGTGGGGGAGATTCGGGAGGGGAGGGGAAAACCAACGAGGGTTGTTGATCGAGGAGGTGGGACTTACCGTGAGTGGATCTGGGGGCTGGAGAGGGGCGTCTGTTCCCTGGACATGGGATCCCACCTATCCCTCCTGCTCTCCCCACCCACTCTCTCTCACACTCCTCCCACCTCTCTCTCTCCAACTCTCTCTCTCACACACCTCCCACCTCTCTCTCTCTATCTATCTCTCTCTCTCTCCTTCTCTCACACCCTCTCTCTCACACTCCTCCCATCTCTCTCTCTCTCTCTAAATATATATATATATATCCTTCTCTCTCTCTCCCTCTCATTCCTCCCACCTCTCTCTGTATCTATCTATCTCCCAATCCCTCTCACCGCTCTCTCTCTATCTTTCTCTCTCTCCCTCTCCATCTCTCTCTCCCCCCATCTCTCTCTCTCTCCCACTCACTCTCCCCCTCCCTCTCTCTCCTCCCACCATTCTCTCCCCCGTGTTTCTCTCTTCCTCTCTCTTTCAGGATATCTCATGATATCTCGTTTTGAGGAGGAAAGAGGGAAGGAAGAGAGAGAGAAGAGAGTGAGAGAGGGAGGGAGAGAGAGAGATAGGGGGGAGAGAGAGCCTGGGGGAGAGAGACGGCCAGAAAGAGAGAGGGGGAGAGAGAGGGGGAGAGAGAGGGGGTGAGAGAGGGGGAGAGAGAGGGGGAGAGAGAGGGGAGAGAGAGGGGGAGAGAGAGGGGGAGAGTAAAGATATATGGGTAAAGAGAGAGAGAGAGATGGGGAGAGAGGGCCGACAGATAGGGGGAGAGAGAGGGGAGGAGGTAGCGAGATGGGGAGACAGAGTGACGGGGAGAGAGAGAGATGGGGAGAAAGAGTGACAGGGAGAGTGAGTGAAAGGGAGAGGGGAGGGGGGAAGAAAGGGGAGAAAATAGAGGGGGAGAGAGAGGCAGAGAGAGAGAGGGGGAAGAGATGGGAAGAGAGAGAGCTGGAGAGAGAACTGGAGCGAGAGAGAGGGGGACAGACAGAGACAGATGGGGCGAGACGGAGAAAGAGAGGGATGAGAGAGAGAGGGAGGAGAGAGAGAGGATGAGAGAGGGAGGGTACAGAGAGAAAAAGGGAGAGAGCAAAAAGGGGAGAGGGAGAGGGGAGAGAGAGGGGGGGAAAGAGAGGAGGAGAGAGGGGGAGAGAGAGCGATGGAGAGGGTGACAGAGAGATATGGGGAGAGAGGGGGAAGGAGAGAGCGAGGGGGAGAGGGATGAGAGAGAGGCGAGAGAGATAGGGGAGAGAGATAGAGAGAGAGAGAGAAGGTGATGGAGAGAGAGGGGAGATATAGGGGCAAGAGAGAGAGGGGAGGGGGCGAGAGTGAAGGGGAGAGGGATAGGGGATAGAGAGAGTGGGAGAGGGTGAGGGAGAGCTGTAGAGAGACGGGCAGACGGGGCGAGAAAGACGAGGAAGGAGAGAGTTGGGGAGAAAGGGGGAGAGAGAGAGGGAGAGAGATATATAGAAGGAGAGAGAGGGGGAGGGAGAGAGAGGGAGGGGGCGAGATGGGGAGACGGGGTAGAGAGAGGGGAAAGAGTGAGAGGGAGGGAGAGAGTGGGAGGGAGGGGGAGAGGAAGAGGTGGAGAAAGGATGAAGGGGAGAGAGAGTGGATAGAGAGGGGGAGAGCGGGGAGAGAGACAGACAGAAAGAGAGAGAGGACGAGAAAGGCAGAGCGTGAGATAGAGAGAAGGAGGGGGAGAAAACGATATATATATATATATATATATATATATATATATAGAGAGAGAGAGAGAGAGAGAGAGAGAGAGAGAATAAATAGAGCGAGAATGATACAGAAATAGAGAGGGGGAAGAGAGAGACAGAGAACGAGAGAGATGTGAGAGAACGTTAGAGAGGGAGGGAGAGAGAGAGAGTGAGAACAAAAGAGAGAGAGAGAGAGAGAGTGACAGAAATAAATATAGAAAGAGAGAGGGAGAGAGAGAGTGGGCGGGAGAGAGAGAGAGTGCGCCGGAGAAAGAGAGGGGGTAGAGAGAGGTGGAAGAGAGAGGGAGAGAGAGAGGGAAAGATGGAGAGAGATGGGGCTGATAGAGACGGGGAGAGTGAGAAGGGGAGTGAGAAAGAGAGCGGCAGTGTGAGGGCGCGAGAGAGAGAGAGGAGCAGTGTGATGGCGTGAGAGAGAGTGGGGGGGGAGAGAGGGCGAGAAAGAGGGAGAGAGAGAGAAGAAAGAGAGGGGAGGAGATAATGGGTGGGATAGAGGGGATAGGGAGAGACGGGAGTGAGGGGGAGATAGAAGGGATAGACGGAGGGGAGCGGTAGAGGGGTGATAACGAGGGGAGAGAGAGGGAGGAGAGAGGTGGGGAGATTGAAAGGGGGAGAGAGAAAAATAGAGAGGAGAGAGGGAGAGAGAGAGGGGAGAGAGATGGGAGAGAGAGAGAGAGGGGAGATAGAGAGATGGGAGAGAGAGAGAGGGGAGATAGAGGGTGAGAGAGGGGTGAGAGATGGGAGAGATAGATGGGGGGAGAGAGAGAGTAGAGAGGGAGAGAGAGAGGGGAGAGAGGGGGCAGAGAGAAAGGAGAGAGAGGGGAGAGAGAGGGGTAAAAAAAAGAGGGGGGAGAGAGATGTGAGAGGGAGAGAGAGGGGGCAGGAAGAGGGGGAGAGAGAGATGGCGACAGAGAGAAATGGGAGAAAGAGAGGAGAGATCAAGAGGAGAGAGAGGGGGAAAGTGGGGGAGATAGGGAGAGGGGGATAGAGATGGAGAGAGAGAGGACGGGAGAGACAGGGGACAGAGAGAGGGGGACAGGGAGGGGGAGAGACATAGATGGGAGAGAGAGGGGAGTCTATGGGGAGAGTGGGGAGAGAGAGGGGGGAGATAGAGCGGGGAGAGAGAGGGAGAGAGAGAGATAGAGATAAATGGTTGGATAACTGTTTGTCAGGTTGGAGGCCGGTGACTAGCGGGGTGCGTCAGGGATCTGTGTTGGGTCCCTCAGGACAAATCAAAATGGGCCGTACATGGTAAATGGTAGCGAATTGGGGTTATGCATTTGAAAACAGGGATGTTGCTATAACTGTGCATAGTTCCCTCCATGGAATCTCATGTAGATAGGGTGGTAAACAAAGCTTTTGGTGTGCTGGCCTTTATAAATCAGTGCATTGAGTGTAGAAGTTGGGATGTAATGTTAAAATAGTACAATTTATTGGTGAGGCCAATCTGGAGTATGGTGCACAATTTTGGTCGCTAAATTATCGGAACGATGTCAACAAAATAGAGAGAGTACAGAGGAGATTTACTACAATGTTGCCTGGGTTCCAGTACCTAAGTTGCAGAGAAAGGTTGAACAAGTTAGGTCTTTATTCTTTGGAGTGCAGAAGGTTAAGGGGGGACTTGATACAGGTCTTTAAAATGATGACAGGGATAGACAGAGTTGACGTCGATAAGCTTTTTCCATTGAGAGTAGGGAAGATTCAAACAAGGGGACATGATTTGAGAAGTTTGTCCCTCAATTCTCTTGAGAATTGAAGGACAAAACGGGTAACTTGAGGGGGAATTTCTTTACTCAGAGAGTGGTAGCTGTATGGAATGAGCTTCCAGTGGAAGTGGTGGAGGCAGGTTCCATTTTTTCATTTAAAATTAAATTGGATAGTTATATGGACGGGAAAGAATGGAGAGTTATGGTCTGAGTGCAGGTAGATGGGACTAAGTGAGAGTAAGTGTTCGGCATGGACTGGAAGGGCTGAGATGGCCTGTTTCCGTGCTGTAATTGTTATATGGTTATATGGTAATATGGCACGGACTCCGCGTGCTGAAAGATCTGGTTCCGCGCTGCATCTCTAAACTAAACTATACCAAAGAAGGGTCTCGACCCAAAATGTCACCCATTCCTTCTCTCCACAGATGTTGTCTGATGCGCTGAGTTACTCCAGCACTTTGTGTCGATCTTCTCCCCAGATATAAACAGAGAAAATAGGTGCAGGAGTAGGCCATTCGGCCCTTCGAGCCTGCACTGCCATTCAAGATGATCATGGCTGATCATCCAACTCAGTATCCTGTACCTACCTTCTCTCCATACCCCCTGATCCCTTTAGCCATAAGGACCACATCTAACTCCATCTTAAGTATAGCCAATGAACTGGCCTCAAGTACCTTCTGTGGCAGACAATTCCAGAGACTCACCACTCTCTATATGAAAAATGTTTTCCTCATCTCGGTCCTAAAGGAATTCCCCCTTCTCCTTAGACTGTGACCCCTTGTTCTGGACTTCCCCAACATCGGGAACAATCTTCCTGCATCTAGCCTTAAGAATTTTGTAAGTTTCTATAAGATCCCCCCTCAGTCTTCTAAATTCTAGCGTGTACAAGTCAACTCTATTCAGTCTTTCCTCATATGAAAGCCCTGACATCCCAGGAATCAGTCTGGTTAACCTTCTCTGTACCCCTCTTTGGCAAGAATGTCTTTCCTCAGATTTGGAGACCAAAACTGTATGCAATACTCCAGGTGTGGTCTCACCAAAACCCTGTGCAACTGCAGTAGAACCTCCCTGCTCCTATACTCAAATCCTTTTGCTATGAATGCTAACATACCATTTTCTTTCTTCACTACCTGCATGCCTACTTTCAATGATTGGTGTAGCATGACACCCAGGTCTCACTGCATCTCCCCTTTTCCTATTCTGCCACCATTCAGGTAATAGTCCTGGTTTTGCCACCAAAAACATCTGCCATGCATTTGCCCACTCACCCAGCCTATCCAAGTCACCTTGCAGCCTCCTAGCATCCTCCTCACACCTAACACTACCCACCAGCTTAGTGTCATCCGCAAACTTGGAGATGTTGCATTCAATTCCCTTGTCCAAATCATTAATATATATTGTAAATAGCTGGGGTACCAGCACTGAGCCTTGCGGTACCCCACTAGTCACTGCCTGCCATTCTGAAAATGACCCATTTACTCCTACACTTTGCTTCCTGTCTGCCAGCCAGTTCTCTATCCACATCAATACTGAACCCTAATACCGTGTGCTTTAAGTTTGTATACTAATCTCTTATGTGGGACCTTATCAAAAGCCTTCTGAAAGTCTAGATATAACACATCCACTGGTTCTCCCTTATCCACTCTACTAGATACATCCTCGAAAAATTCTATAAGATTCATCAGACATGATTTACCTTTCATAAATCCATGATGACTTTGTCCAATGATTTCAACACTTTCCAAATGTGCTGCTTTCCCATCTTTAATAACTGACTAGCAGTTTCCCCACTACCGATTTTAGACTAACTGGGCTGTAATTCCATGTTTTCTCTCTCCCTCCGTCTTTAAAAAGTGTGGTTTCATTAGCTGCCCTCCAATCCTCAGGAACTACTCCAGAATCTAAGGAGTTTTGAAAAATTCGCACAAATGCATCCACTATTTCTGTGGCTACTTCCTTGAGTACTCTGGGATGCAGACTATCTGGCCCTGGGGATATATCGGCCTTTAATCCGTTCAATTTACCCAACACCACTTTCCGGCTAACCTGACTCTCTCTCTCTGTCTCACTCTCTCTCTCTGGCAGAAGCAATTCTGTTCCTCAGACATTATCAATAAATTTTAGGTATGTACTTTTGTAGCAAACTTAACTACCTATGCATTTACTTTTAATTCCTATTGCACATGAGATATTTTTTCAGACTTTTTTTGTTCATCCATCTTATTTGACCCCCTTTTTCAGTTCATCCATCTTATTTGACCCCCGGTCCCCTGCTATTTCCGGCAGATTATTTATGTCTTCCTTAGTGAAGACAGAACCAAAGTAGTTATTCAGTTGGTCTGCCATGTCCTTGTTCCCCATGATCAATGCTGCCTGTCCCGCTGAGTTACTCCAGCGCTTTTGTGTTTATCTTCTCCACAAATGCTGCCTGACCTGCTGAATTACTCCAGCACGTTGTCATGGATTCATAGAGTGATACAGCATTGGAAAGAGGCCCTTCAGCCCAACTCGTCCTTGCACTCCTAGATCCCTCGGCTCCACACATTCCCCCAGCGCCCCGTCATTCACAGTGAAGACCCTACCCTGGTTTGACTTCCTAAACAACACCCCCAAACAATGTGACCTCCTCCCTGTGTCTCCCTGCCCCTTAACCCTGCTGCTGCCTCATGCCCCTTACCCTTCATTGCTCCCTTCCTCCTCCTCCCCACCCCCAAACAAAGTGTACCCACCCCCACCTGGCTCCCTAACCCCTTCCTTGGCTCACCTGACCCCGCTCTCTCATCCCCCCCAGTTCCCTGCCCTTCCATTCATCCTCCTCGGCACCAAACCAACTCCCCCTTGAATCCTCCCCATCCTTTTGCTCCCTACTGCCCCCGCTACTCACTTCATCCCCTTTTCACCTCCAGCCTCTCACCCCTCTCCTTCCTCCTCACTCTCTCTCTCTCTGTCTCACTCTCTCTCTGGCAGAAGCAATTCTGTTCCTCAGACGTTATCAATAAATTTTAGGTATGTACTTTTGTAGCAAACTTAACTACCTATGCATTTACTTTTAATTCCTATTGCACATGAGATTTTTGTTGTTGTCATGATTTAGCCATTTATCTCATACCTGTGGCCTTGATTTAATAAATTTTGGAGTAATGCTTTTATATTTTTCACTTAATTCAATGGTATAGGTAGTTAATTTTGTCATGGTCCTTTCTGTCATTTTTTTTTCTTTTAGCACAATGAATTATGGTTTTTATTTCAAGAATAAACATTTTTAAAAAGCCACAATAGCACAGCTAGAATCGTTAGACTCAAACCTTTATGGACATGAGTTTAAAAGGCAGCCTGATGATTCATGGGGTTCTTATGAAATGCTAACGTATAATGTCATCACAACAGATTTAGAATTATTTTACCAAGGGGTCAGGGTCGGATGTTTTGGGAATGACTCCACAGCACAGTTTATTCTGCTCCCCTGTGTGTTTCTAACAACATTTACCTCAGTTTTACCCCAGACCGGGTTTATTTTTCTCCCCTGTGTGTTTATATTGCGATGTTTCAATGCTTACCTTCAGCGGCGCTGCAGTTCTGCCACTGGCCGTGTACGCGACTTTGGCGCCTTTGAGGGAGGGGGGTGGGGGATTAAAGTCCAGTTTTCTACCGCCTGTCCGAGGCCAATTTCCTCCGGCTGCTGGCAGCTGCAGAAAAATCGTTCTGACCTCCTTTTCCCGATTTTTTAAATTTTTATTCACGAGACAATTTAATGATTATATTAAAATAAAAAGTGACGTTGAACGCCCTCAACGCCTACGACGTGATGCATCTCACGTACGGGACAAAACAAAATGTAAGTCGTGTATTTTACATATA
Source organism: Raja brachyura (assembly GCA_963514005.1). The sequence goes on along the minus strand of CAUPSL010000677.1, from coordinate 42,265 downwards.
AACTTTCTTCTTGGGATGACATTTATCAATCCTGTACAGGCGAAAATGTTATTTGGGCCCCATACGAACCGGCAGTGTTTTTCCTGCTGATATGGAGTTCAAATTCATCGCAAATTCAATGTTCCAGAAGCATTTTATGATTAAAATGCCCATTTTTTTGTCGAAAAGCCGTCTAAATTGTCTATATTTTGTGTTATTCTCTTTCTCCATGATCATTATTTTTAAACTAAATGTTCACAACAGTTTGTGCAAAAAACAATAATTTGATTATATAGTGGGTGGATGTTTCTAGATGAATTCATGGGAATTAAACATTAAATTCCTTCCATCTGGGATATAAATCCATGACAGTGAGATTTAAAAATGATGTCATATTGTGAATTCTTCTGTGAATGGGATTATTTGTTATTTGGATACTTAGGCTATTTAAAAATATATATCCTTATAACCATATAACCATATAACCATATAACAATTACAGCACGGAAACAGGCCATCTCGGCCCTTCAAGTCCGTGCCGAACAACTTTTTACCCTTAGTCCCACCTGCCTGCACTCATACCATAACCCTCCATACCCTTATCATCCATATGCCTATCCAATTTATTTTTAAATGATACCAACGAACCTGCCGCCACCACTTCCACTGGAAGCTCATTCCACACCGCTACCACTCTCTGAGTAAAGAAGTTCCCCCTCATGTTACCCCTAAACCTCTGTCCCTTAATTCTAAAGTCATGTCCTCTTGTTTGAATCTTCCCTATTCTCAAAGGGAAAAGCTTGTCCACATTAACTCTGTCTATCCCTCTCATCATTTTAAAGACCTCTATCAAGTCCCCCCTTAACCTTCTGCGCTCCAGAGAATAAAGACCTAACTTATTCAACCTATCTCTGTAACTTAGCTGTTGAAACCCAGGCAACATTCTAGTAAATCTCCTCTGTACCCTCTCTATTTTGTTGACATCCTTCCTATAATTGGGCGACCAAAATTGTACACCATACTCCAGATTTGGTCTCACCAACGCCTTGTACAATTTTAACATTACATCCCAGCTTCTATACTCAATGCTCTGCTTTATAAAGGCTAGCATACCAAAAGCTTTCTTTACCACCCTATCTATATGAGATTCTACCTTCAAGGAACTATGCACGGTTATTCCCAGATCCCTCTGTTCAACTGTATTCTTCAATTCCCTACCGTTTACCATGTACGTCCTATTTTGATTTGTCCTGCCAAGGTGTAGCACCTCACATTTATCAGCATTAAACTCCATCTGCCATCTTTCAGCCCATTTTTCCAACTGGCCTAAATCACTCTGTAGACTTTGGAAATCCTCTTCATTATCCACAACACCCCCTATCTTGGTATCATCTGCATACTTACTAATCCAATTTACCACCCCTTCATCCAGATCATTGATGTACATGACAAACAACAAAGGACCCAACACAGATCCCTGAGGCACCCCACTAGTCACCTGCCTCCAACCCGACAAACAGCCATCCACCATTACCCTCTGGCTTCTCCCATTCAGCCACTGTTGAATCCATCTTGCTATTCCTGCATTTACACCCAACAGTTGAACCTTCTTAACCAACCTTCCATGAGGAACCTTGTCAAAGGCCTTACTGAAGTCCATATAGACAACATCCACTGCTTTACCCTCGTCAATTTCCCCAGTAACCTCTTCAAAAAATTCAAGAAGATTAGTCAAACATGACCTTCCAGGCATAAATCCATGTTGACTGTTCCTAATTAGACCCTCTTTATCCAGATACTTATATATATTATCTCTAAGTATCTTTTCCATTAATTTGCCCACCACTGAAGTCAAACTAACCGGTCTATAATTGCTAGGTTTACTTTTAGAACCCTTTTTAAACAATGGAACAACATGCGCAGTACGCCTTTCTTTAGAAATTGAATCTACAGGAGATTGTTAATGGGAAAGCAGTGGGCAGAACGGCATGTCATGTGGGGTTTGAAGAGCAAAAACTTGTAGTTTACAATGCCAAAATTGAAAAGTTGACGAAAAACAAGGTGTACAGAGTTGCTTATTGGTTACAATCTGTGGAGTATGATGATACTACTGATTATGATCTGCCAATGTACCAGCAAGCAACTGATCATCTCCATAAAGACTTGGTCTATTGCTAGAAATTGTATTTTATTTACCTATCTGTTATGGATTTACAGCATATAATACAATAATATTAAAGTTCTGATATTGAGAATATCACATTTTTGAATTTTCAAGGCAATTTGGGTGTTTATTATTATTTCCGTCACAATGGTTAATTTTGTAATTAGCTACAGTTAGGTAATTAAGAGGGAACAAGATGCTAATTTCAGAGTATGAAAATGGCAATAACGTTTTTAATACTGAAGATATAAAGGTGAATTAGGTGTCAAATTAAACTTCTTTTTACGCTTCATCTGATGGGATAAATTGCAGATGATGTTTAAAATCTCACAATTTTGTAACATTGCTACTGTGGGTTTATAATAATATTCACCCCAGTTCCCCCCCCAGACGTGTAGTTTATGTGGTGATTAATTTATTATTTTCAGGGGGGGGGGGGCAGAGAGAGGGAGATGTTTATAGACGATGAGTTTATATTATTTACCCCATAAGTTAGACCAACTGGTCTTTAATTCCCCATGTATTTGATGTGGAGATTTACAGACGTGTAGTTTATGTGGAGATTTACAGACGTGTAGTTTATGTGGAGATTTACAGACGTGTAGTTTATGTGGAGATTTACAGACGTGTAGTTTATGCGGAGATTTACAGACGTGTAGTTTATGTGGAGATTTACAGACGTGTAGTTTATGTGGAGATTTACAGACGTGTAGTTTATGTGGAGATTTACAGACGTGTAGTTTATGTGGAGATTTACAGACGTGTAGTTTATGTGGAGATTTACAGACGTGTAGTTTATGTGGAGATTTACAGACGTGTAATTTATGTGGAGATTTACAGACGTGTAGTTTATGTGGAGATTTACAGACGTGTAGTTTATGTGGAGATTTACAGACGTGTAGTTTATGCGGAGATTTACAGGCGTGTAGTTTATGCGGAGATTTACAGACGTGTAGTTTATGCGGAGATTTACAGACGTGTAGTTTATGCGGAGATTTACAGACGTGTAGTTTATGTGGAGATTTACAGGCGTGTAGTTTATGTGGAGATTTACAGACGTGTAGTTTATGTGGAGATTTACAAACGTGTAGTTTATGTGGAGATTTACAGACGTGTAGTTGATGTGGAGATTTACAGACGTGTAGTTTATGTGGAGATTTACAGACGTGTAGTTTATGTGGAGATTTACAGGCGTGTAGTTTATGTGGAGATTTACAGACGTGTAGTTTATGTGGAGATTTACAGACGTGTAGTTTATGTGGAGATTTACAGACGTGTAGTTTATGTGGAGATTTACAGGCGTGTAGTTGATGTGGAGATTTACAGACGTGTAGTTTATGTGGAGATTTACAGACGTGTAGTTTATGTGGAGATTTACAGACGTGTAGTTTATGTGGAGATTTACAGACGTGTAGTTTATGTGGAGATTTACAGACGTGTAGTTTATGTGGAGATTTACAGACGTGTAGTTTATGTGGAGATTTACAGACGTGTAGTTTATGTGGAGATTTACAGACGTGTAGTTTATGTGGAGATTTACAGGCGTGTAGTTTATGTGGAGATTTACAGACGTGTAGTTTATGTGGAGATTTACAGACGTGTAGTTTATGTGGAGATTTACAGACGTGTAGTTTATGTGGAGATTTACAGACGTGTAGTTTATGTGGAGATTTACAGACGTGTAGTTTATGTGGAGATTTACAGACGTGTAGTTTATGTGGAGATTTACAGACGTGTAGTTTATGCGGAGATTTACAGACGTGTAGTTTATGCGGAGATTTACAGACGTGTAGTTTATGTGGAGATTTACAGGCGTGTAGTTTATGTGGAGATTTACAGACGTGTAGTTTATGTGGAGATTTACAGACGTGTAGTTTATGTGGAGATTTACAGACGTGTAGTTTATGTGGAGATTTACAGACGTGTAGTTTATGTGGAGATTTACAGACGTGTAGTTTATGTGGAGATTTACAGACGTGTAGTTTATGTGGAGATTTACAGACGTGTAGTTTATGTGGAGATTTACAGACGTGTAGTTTATGTGGAGATTTACAGACGTGTAGTTTATGTGGAGATTTACAGACGTGTAGTTTATGTGGAGATTTACAGACGTGTAGTTTATGTGGAGATTTACAGACGTGTAGTTTATGTGGAGATTTACAGACGTGTAGTTTATGTGGAGATTTACAGACGTGTAGTTTATGTGGAGATTTACAGACGTGTAGTTTGTGTGGAGATTTACAGGCGTGTAGTTTATGTGGAGATTTACAGACGTGTAGTTTATGTGGAGATTTACAGACGTGTAGTTTATGTGGAGATTTACAGACGTGTAGTTTATGTGGAGATTTACAGACGTGTAGTTTATGTGGAGATTTACAGACGTGTAGTTTATGTGGAGATTTACAGACGTGTAGTTTATGTGGAGATTTACAGACATGTAGTTTATGTGGAGATTTACAGACGTGTAGTTTATGTGGAGATTTACCTCAGCTCTGTCTGTCTCCCCCAGATTTACCGGGTTTATTTCTCTTATTCCGCTGCTGATTTACAACGTTATTGACCTCAGTGAATAAGAGGGGGAGGTTTATAACGGGGGAGTTTGACCCCAGTTTCCCCCACACACACACACACGTGTAGTTTATGTGGTGATGACCTCACTTCTCCCCCACATTGACGACCCCGCTCCGCTGCTGATTTATTTACAACATTATTTACCTCAGCTCCGTCCGCAGCGACGTCACCAACTGCCGCTTCTCTGCCGCCATTTTGATGCGGTCGATGGGGAGACTCGGCCCGGGGCGGGCGGGCGGCCATCTTGGCGAGGGCAGGTGAGGTCGGCGCCGCTGATTGGTCGGCAGCCGGCGGCCATCTTGGTGAGGGATTGACGGCGGCCGTCCAATTATGAGAGGTTGACGGCGGCCATCTTGGTGAGGGTTCGCCGTCAAGATTCAAGAGACACAAGAGAGTTTATTGTCACGTGTCCCTGATAGGGCAATGGAAGTCTTGCTTTGCTTCAGCACAACAGAACAGAGTTGGCTTGACCACAGAACAGATCAGTCTGTCCATATACCATTATATAAATATATACACACCATATAACCATATAACAATTACAGCACGGAAACAGGCCTTCTCGGCCCTTCCAGTCCGTGCCGACCATTTATTTTCCCCTGGTCCCACCTAGACACAACTCTACGACCACATCCTCACCCAGACTCGATATCACAGCCACATCTGCTTCCTCGGGGCCTGCCTGCGCCTCCATCTCATACCTCGTGGATTCCAGCTCCAATTCCCTGCCTCCCAGTTCGGACCCCAGCCGGACTATCGGCAACCACACTGTGCAATTCTCCAACCGGGCATTAAGATCCACACTGGTTGGAATACGAGGAAGAAGGGTCTCGACCCGAAACGTCGCCTATCTCCTTCCCTCCTCAGATGATGCTGCACCCGCTGAGTTTCTCCAGCTTTTTTTGTGTAACCCACCTAGACACAGGTTGGTCATACACTGAATAATGCAACCATAATTGTGTTTGGAAGTGGAAGGAATTAATTGAAATTGCATTCATTGCAATGTGTAAAAAGAGATGAGATACTGTATTATAATTTTGCTGCATGTCATTGTGGTATATATCATGTCTTGATTGATGAATATGTTTAGTTTGTGACTTGATTTGAAGCAGAAATAATAAGCTGAAAGTTTAATTACGCATAATTCCGACTGGTAACTACGCACTTCGTCAAAGCACATTATCGCACGGGTCATGCAAGCCGTCTTAAATGACCACCTAAACTGTCATTTGGCAACCTAAGAAGCTGCCTAAGTTGCCCGGCTGGCAACAGTGAAAAAATTGTTACATGAGAGCCCTGAACATATAAGATTATTAAGGGTTTGGACATGTTAGAGGCAGGAAACATGTTCCCGATGTTGGGGAATCAAGAACCAGGGGCCACAGTTTAAGAACGGAGATGAGGAAACACTTTTTCACACAGTGTTGTCAGTCTGTGGAATTCTCTGCCTCAGAGGGCGGTGGAGGACGGTTCTCTGGATGCTTTCAAGAGAGAACTAGATAGGGCTCTTAAAGATAGCGCAGTCAGGGGATATGGGGAGAAGGCAAGAACGAATCAGAATAGAACTTTATTTGCCAAGTATGTTTTGCAACATACAAGGAATTTCATTTGCCAAGTCAGTCCTATCAATAAAAAGTGACAGATCACCCAAAACACATTTTCACATGAACATCCGCCACACTGATTCCTACACACTCCTCATGTGATTGAAGGCGAAATAAAGTTCAAGTCTCTTCCCTTTGTTCTTCCGCGGTCGGGGGCCTCGAGCCCTCCGTTGACGGGACATTCTTGACTCCCGTCCAATTAAGTCAGCTGATGATGAAGATGCTCTCCAAAAGGATCTCGATACAATGGTTGAGTGGTCACAACAATGGGCATGCAGTTCAACCCGTCCAAATGTGAAACCATGCGTGTCACCAGAAAGAGGAAACCAGGTGAAACATCTTACAATAAACTTGGTGCCACCCTTGAAGAATACAAATAAACCAAGTATCTTGGCATCAAATTGCAGAATGATCTGCGTTGGAATGGTCAGACTCATCATGCAATGGTGAAAGCAACGTGTCCTAAATTCTCTGAGACGCAACTTTCATCATTGTTCAAGTTCTGTCAAGGAGAAGCCACACTTCACCCTCATTAGACCTCATTTGGACTACACAGCTGCGGCATGGGACCCATACACAAATAAAAACATTTCTTTCATCGAACGTGTCCAAAGACAGGCAGCTTGATTTGTTACTAACACCTATGAGAGAGAAGTGAGTATTACCAAACTTCTGAAGTCACTGGGATGGAACCCTCACCAAGTCAGGCGTGAAGCTCACCTGTTTTTACAAAATGTTAAATGGTCAGCTCGACATAGATTACAAGACCAACACCAAACCGAAACCAATTAGGAGCAGACGATGGCATTCGATCCAATTTGTGATTCCAGCTACCAAGACAGATGTGTACAGCAATTTGTTCTTCCCCCGCACAATTAAAGCATGGAATAATCTCCACCCTAATATAGTTACTCAACCAGATGCAACTAAATTTAAGGTAGCTGTTTCTTCCCAAAAACCCTTTCTGGCTTAAGTCCTCGCTCCACCACCTCCAGTTTAAATTTAGTTTGGAATATTTTGGAGGACCAAGAAACCAAGAACCAAGAAGAACATTAAAACAAAGTTTAAACAAACACTAACAATGAAAAAAAAAGCTGAAAAATCGAAGTCTGCCGGCGGAGCAGCCATCGTACGGCACCCCGGTGGGAAGGGTACTGACTGTGGATGATCAGCCATGCTCAAATTGAATGGCGGTGCTAGCTCCAAGGGCGTAATAGCCAACTGCTGCACCTATTGTCTATTGAGCTTCCCTGTGGGAGGAGGGTGAGCATTAGACCACATGGTGTGAGAGTCTGCAGTGTGGAGACTCCAGGCCCGATGCTGAGCCTAGGACTCTGGTAAGGCGACGGCTGCGGCCCACTGGTGGGCGGTGGAGTGGCCAGGGCCGGCAGAGTCGCTTGTCGAGGCCCGCGGGGAGTGGAATGGCACTCGGGCGAAGTGTCGGAAGAGCCGGTCAGTGGATGAACGTGAAGGCAGCGAGGGTCGGCAGCTCCGGCGAAGCAGCGAGGGTCGGAGGTGTCGGTGAGTTGGTGAAGGTCGGCGGCACGGCCACGGGTGACTAGCTGGCTACCTCCGCACTGTCATGGGCTGTGGGTTGGCAGCGCGCACACACACACACGGCTCCGGGCAGCGGACACACGGGGATGAAAACCCAGCAACGTCCCCGTCAGCAGCAGCAGAGTTGGGGACAGTCTGGTCCCACCACCCACCCAGAGTCATTGACCGGGCTGCTCCGGCACCTCGACCCCCCTACCAGGGTAATTCACCCCTCCCCCCCGACCCACACACTGGGACGATTCACCCCCCCCCCCCCCCCCCCAGACCCACACACCGGGATGATTCACCCCCCCCACACAGACCCACACACCGGGATGATTCACCCCCCCCAGACCCACACACCAGGGTGATTCCCCCCCCCCCCAGACCCACACACCAGGGTGATTCACCACCACAGACCCCCAACATGGGATGATTTACCCCCAGGACCCCACATGGGGTGATTCACCCCCCAGACCCATACAAAGGGGTGATTCACCCGGGTGCCGGGCTGTCTGTAGCTCCACCGCCGCGTTTCAGCCGCCAAACACCAAACAATATTGCCAAGTGCAGGAACTGTCTTTGAAGTAGTGGGGAGGTGTGCGATTGCCTTACAGAACAGATATGCATGGAGGCGAGAATAATTTCTTATCATTTCTGGATGGTTGGCATTTTCTATGATAGTACAACATGAATTGTGAAGAATTCCAAAGAACACAGTTGTCAAAGTTTGTCTCTTAAAGAAAGCAGACAGCGACCAAATTGTTAAAGGTAAACCAAAGCCATCTTTTAATCAATTTGCCAGACGGGAGTGGCGAGATATACAAAGAGAACCCAATCCTTTTGCTTCGCACTCAACTTTGCTACGTTGCACTTCTAAGCTTCAATTCGTATGTCCCTGACGTCCCTTGTCAGCCATGGTCGTCCCTGCAGGAGGGGGTTCACGGGAGGGTGGAGTGGAGAGAATTTGTGTTCGGGGGGGGGGGGAGAGAATGGAGGGAGAAGGGAGGGTATGGGGAGGGAGGAGTGGGAGGAATGTAGATGTGAACTTTAAGGGACATTTGTCAGGTAGCATTTGGAGTATTGCATACAGTTCTGGTTACTCCATTACAGGAGTGGAGGCTTTGGGGAAGGTCCAGAGATGGTTAACTAGAATGGTTTAAAAACAAGGAACTGCAGATGCTGGATTAGAAAAAAAGGACACAAAATGCTGGAGTAACTCAGCGGGCCAGGCAGCATCTCTGGTGAGAAGGAATGGGTGACTGAAGAAACGACCCAAAACATTACCCATTCCTTCCAGTATTTTGTGTTTACCTAAACAGCACCTATCCACGTGGTGTTGTGCCAGCAGGCTGGAGGAGCGGGCAAAGGCCTTGCCACAGAGAGGGCAGGTGAAGTGGTGCTGGCTGGTGTGGTTTAGCTGGTGCTCCAGCAGGTGGTCAAGGCAGGTGAAGCCCTTCCCACAGGACGGGCAGGGGAAGGGACTCTCCCCGCTGTGGGTACGCCGGTGCTGCCACAGGCTGGACATGCGGGTGAAACTCTTGCCACCCTCAGCACATAAAGGGTCTCTCTCTGGTGTGTATCCATTGGCGCTCCCGCAGCCCCCATGCCCTTGTCACAGTGGGAGCAGCTGCTCGCCGGCGTGGGTCCGCCGGTGCTGCCGCAACCCCCGCGAGCTGTCAAAATCCTCACCGCAGTACGGGCAGTCGTAGGGCTGGCCACTGGTGTGCACGCGCTGGTTAGACAGGGCGTGGGAGGCCATGGCAAAGCGCTCCCCACACACTGGGCTGGGGAAGGGACGGTCGCCGGTGTGCACCCGCTGGTGGGACAGCAGATAGGTGGAGCAGGTGAAGCCCTTGCCACACTGGGTGCAGATGTAGGGGCACTTGCCGGTGTGGGTGCACTGGTGCT